>PVIU01009718.1:0-74391 GCA_004026605.1 Ondatra zibethicus
AAAGTAGTAGTTTTTTATGAAGCCCCACATTTTGGTGCATACATGTTTAGGATACTTATATCCTAAACTTGTTTTCTCAATTGAAATGAAGTGGTTCTTTTTATTGCTTCTGATTACTTTTTGTTCAAAGTCTATTTTGTCAGAAATTAGAATAGTGACACCTGCTTGCTTTCTGGTCCCATTTAATTAGAGTGTCACCCAGGCATTTATCCTTCAGCTTTTTCTTCTTGAGCTGTTTCATTGTGTCTTCTTTAAGCTCTTTGAATTCTATGATGATGTTTATTATTGGTTTTTTAAATTCTGTGTCCTAGAGTTCATCTAGGTAATTTTCATTAGTAAGCATTTCTACTGGACTGGTAAGTTTTAGAGAGAAGATATTGCCTTGATTTTTTAGACTATTTGTATTTGGGGGATGGGATCTGGGCATGTGGATTTCCTTGGATAGTTCTGAGTTTAATATGGACAGAGAAGACTAGGTAAGAAAAGAAGATATGGGGATGGATTGGGTCTAGAGGCTGGAAACATTTTGGGTGGAATGAAGTCAGATAGGCTGAGGGGACTGGGCTGGTGTGATGTGGGAGTTCCCTCCCCTCTGTGTGCTGTGATTGCCACTAATGAATAAAGAAACTGCCTTGGTCTGTTGATAGAGCAGAACTTAGGTAGGCAGGAAAAGTTAGGCTTTATGCTGGGAGGAAAAAGGGTGGAGTCAGATGCCCTGGAGCCTCCAGAGACAGACACTGGGAATTTGCCAGAGACAGACACTGGGAATTTTACCCGATGAGATGTAAGAGTTGGCCAATAAGAAGTTAGAGCTAATGTGCAAGCAGTGTTTTAATTAGTAGAGTTTCTGTGTGGTTATTTCAGTTCTGGGTGGCCGGGATGAACAGGTGGTTGGGAGTACATACCAGGCTAGAGCCCAGAGGAGGATGTGGAAAATCTGAGAATGAAGTGGAGCAGAGGAGACAGTGCCTAAAGTTATTCATTTTCAAATCAGAACTGGTGTTTTGTTTCCCGCCCTAAAGGATAATCCAAAACAATTTAATGAATACATACATAATGAATACATTTGCATAGTAATCAATATTAACAGAAATACTCCAAAGTCAAAAGATTTATTATTGACAACTCCAGCTATTAGGAATTTCCCCATACATAAGCTAATAACAAGGTATGTCACTGAGTCTTCATCTAAAAGTTTCAGGGGTCCTAGACCCATAGCTTACTTCTTCAACTAAAATATCTAATATGTGTATATTAAGGATGCTTATAAACTAACGGTAGATAAGCCTTGTTGGGGATATAAATATCTTCTGGTATTTTCTGATACCTTCTTGGAGGGAATGAGGACCTATCTCATACATTAAAAAAATTTAAAATTGTTCTTCAAAATAAAATCTTTATCTGTATCCTTTATCTTTTTAGTTTCCAATGTCTTAAAGACAGGCCATTAATACCCTGCTAAATAGGCTAAAGTGCTGAAAAGTCTAAGACTGAAAAATTCTCCCCAAACAGGAAAAAAGATATGTTGACATCTTAAATACTAAGATAAACTCCATTTATAAATCTATTAGTAGTTGTAACCTCATTTTTTATTTTCTTCATTATCATTGTACTCAATAATTACATTCTAAGACTATCTCCATTTTAATCTATCCCATCATTAGACCCCTGCTAAAACCTGTACTTTTGTATATGTCCACACCTTTAAAATACAGACCATAGTCATTTTTTTAAACAACCCAGGGTATCATAAATATGTGTCTCCTGAAACAAGAATGGCCATGGCTCTCCTCAGATGTTGGTTAGAACTATTACTCTTGTTTAGACCTTGTGTTTTTAATCTTTAGAAAAATTCTTCTCTGGGTTGGAGAAATGGTTCAGCGGTTAAGAGCACTGACTGCTCTTCCAGAGGTCCTGGAGTTCAGTTCCCAGCAACCACATGGTGGCTCACAACCATCTGTAATAAGATCCGGTGCCCTCTTCTGGCCTGCAGGGACACATGCAGGCAGAACACTATATACATAATAAATATAAATAAAAAAGATGTTTTTTAAAAAAGAAAAATTCTTCTTTTATATATTACATCCCTACTGCAGTTTTCCCTCGCTTCTCTCCTCCCAGACTATCCCCAGCTTCCCCCTCCCTCAGATTTACTCCTCCTCCACTTTCCTTTAGAAAATTAGGAATATATCAAGCTCAAGACCCAGCTGTACCACTCCTGGGCATATACCCAAAGGGTGCTCCATCCTCCCACAAGGACACTTGTTCAACTATGCTCATAGCAGTTTTATTCATAATAGTCAGAAGCTGGAAACAACCTAGATGCCCCTCAGCTGAAGAACGGACAAATAAAATGTGGCACATTTACACAGTGGAGTATTACTTGGGTGCTAAAAAAATGACATCATGAAATTTGCAGGAACATGGATGGAACTAGAAAAAAAAATCATCCCAAGTGAGGTAACACAGACCCAGAAAAAAAAAACCATGGTGTATGTACTCCCTGAGAAGTGGTTATTAGCTGTAAAGCATAATCATGCTATACTCCACAGACCCAGAGAGGCTAAGAAACAAGGAGGGCTCAAGGGGTAGATACATGGATCTCCTTGGGAAGTAGAAATAAAAGAGATTTCACAGGTGGTCAGAAGGTAGGTGTGTAAGGGAACAGGAGGCATCTGATGAGGGGAAGAGATGGAGGGATAGAGTACTGGGGCAGATGACTGGGATTAGGGGACATTTAAGGGGTGAGGCTGAAACCTACTGCAAGGGAAACTGGCTGGAATCTACGAGGGTCACTCTAGTAAAGATTCCTCGTAGTAGATGAGATGGAGCCTGAACAGACCATCTTCTGTAACCAGGAAAGGCTCCCAGTGGAGGGACTGGGATACCAACTGTGGTAGTTTTGATGTAATTGGCTCCTGTAAACTCATGAAGAGTGGCATTATTGGAAGGTATGGCTTTGTTGGAGTAGGTATGACATTGTCGGAGGAAGCGTGTCACTCTGGAGGTGGGCTTGGACATTTCCTATGTTCAAGCTACTCCCAGTGTCATGGTCCACTTCCTGTTGCCTTCTGATCAAGCTGTCTGCCTGCATGCATCCGAACCTATGAACTGTAAGCCATCACCTCAATGAAATGTTTTCTATTATAAGAGTTGCAGTGGCCATGGTGTCTCTTCACAGCAACAAAACCCTAACTAAGACACCAACCCAGCCACAAAAACTTCAACCTACAATTTGTCATGCGTGCAAGATGAGCTGGGGTAAAAGTGGTGCAGAACTTGTGGGAGTGGCCAAACAATGACTAGACCAACTTGAGACCCCATGCCATGAGAGGAAGCCCATGCGTGATACTGCCTGGAAAGTCAAGAACGAGAGGCTGAATAGTCCAGAGACCTAGGATAGAACCAAAAACGACTGGCAAAAAAAGTCAGTGAAACGAATCCTAATGATACTCTGCTATACTAATAGATTGGTGCCTAGTCCAATCATCATCAGAGAGGCTTCATTCAGAAACTGATAGGAGAAGATGCAGCAGCCCACGGCCATGGACAGGGCTTGGGGAATTCTGTGGAAGAGGGGGAGAAAGGATTATAGGAGCCAGAGGGGTCAAGGACACCACAAGAAAATGTCCCATAGAATTAACTACTCAGGACTCAGAGGGGTTCACAGAGACTGAAGTAACAATCAGGGAGCCTGTATGGGTCTGACATGGGTCCTCTGTACATATATTTTGCTTGTGTATCTTGCTGTTCTTATGGGATTCCTAACAGTGGGAGTGGGGGCTATGTCTGACTCTTTAGCCTGCTTCTGGGACCCTTTCTTTCCTATGGCAGTGTCTTACTCAACCTTGATATCAGGGTTTGTGCTTGATTTTATGGTAACTTGTCATGCCAAGTTTGGTTGATATCACTGGGGTGGCCTGCTTTTTTCTGAAGGGAAACAGGAGTATCTTGGCAAAGGGGAAGTAAAGGGAGAGACTGGGAGGAGAAGAGGGAGTAACACATGAGAGAAGAATAAATAAAAATAAAAGAAAGAAACTATTCCTAAAGGCTTAAATTTTTTGTGTAAAATGTTTGAGAAAATAAGGCTTGTAAATTTGTTTTGAAGGAATTATTTTTTAAATAGTACATTAAAAAGTGGAAAATAAAATTTAAAGGTATTCTTCAAAGTGTTTATATTAAATTGGTATTTGTTTTTAAACTGAAAAGCATTCTATATATTATTTGTAGGTCATGATATTTTAAGCTATGAATACATTATAGAATGGCTGAATCAAGCTACTTAGCATATGCATCACTTCATGTACTTATTTATTTGTGGTTTAAAAACACTTAAAATCACCAATATTGATGAAAAACATACATTCCTGCAAAATCTGCTAAGTTTACAGAATTAAATATATTTTCTATGAAAATACTTAGATAGACAGACAGATAGACAGAGAAATGAAGCCAGCTGGTAGAATGAAAAGTCTTCCCCACCAGAGCTACAGGTAAGGGGTAGAACACACATGAGAAAAGCCTACCACACACAAATGTGGGAAAGGCCAGTGCTATGTAAATGTCCTGCAATGAGACATGGTGCTGAGGATCCAGGGTTTTCATATTCAACTTGTTCAAGTTCTCTAGCCAACTTCCTAGAGAATGTCTTTCTCAATAAACTGTTTCAATCGCTATATGTCCTTTGTTTTTTGTTCTGGGACATAAGGACCTAGAAATCCCAGCAAGTGCACTCTAGACTGTGATCCACATTTATGGCACTGCTGGGTTGGGTTCTGCTGCAACTCTTCCCATAGACAGCTCTCAAGTTCCGGTGTGTGGCAGAGGGGAGAGTGTTGTATGTTGGTTTCTACTGACCTGGCTCCCAGCTGCCCCTGTCTGAGGTGTGTGTGTCTGTGTATATGCATGAATACATGTTGGAGGGAGTGAAGAGAGCCGCTTGTTCATCCCGGCCTCCCAGCTAGCTTAGACCTGAAATAACTACACAGAAGCTCTATTAATTAAAACACTGCTTGGCCTATTAGCTCTAGCTTCTTATTGGCTAACTCTTACATCTTAATTTAACCAATTTCTATTAATCTGTGTATCGCCACGTGGCAGTGGCTTACAAGCAAAGATTCGGCATGTCTAGCTCTGGCAGCTCCATGGTGTTTCCCTGACTCCACCCTTCTTTCTCCCAGAATTCAGTCCAGTCCTTTCCTAAAATAACTAATTTCTGCCCTATCAACAGGCCACTGCAGTTTCTTTATTCATTAATGGTAATCACAGCACCCAGAGGGGACTCCCACATCAAGTACATGTGCATACTTGTGTGTGTTTGTGCATGCGTGTGTGCGTGTGAATGTGCACATATGTGTGTGTGCATGAAAGAGAGAGTGGGTAGTGAAGAGAGAGTGCATGTGTGTGGTTGTGTGTGTGTGCGTACATGTTTGTACTTTTGTAGTGTTCTCCTCTATTGCTGTCCACACATTTCCTAGAGGTAGGGTCAATACCTGAAGTCTGGAAGCCCAAGCTAGCAAGCCCCAGCGACCTTCTTATCTTTCCATCCCTAGGAGCTAAGGTTTTTAGAAATTTGTGGGACACCTGGTTTGTTAGGTGGATGTTGGGTTCCAAAATTGTCTTCCTGATTGTGTGGCAAGTGCTTCCTTCTTGATTTCCAACAGAGATATGACCAGGCTTGATAAGTGTGTTTACAGTGATTGTCTCTTGCAATAATAGACGCTGTATATTATCCTGATTGTTTTGTTTCATGGAGTAACAGGGACGAGGTTTCTAATATGCCTTCTTACCTGGGAAGTTCTCCAGTGAATGTCTGTTCTTCTTTCTTCCTTTCTTTTATTCTTTCAGAATCTGATAGTCTAGGCTGGCACTGAAGTGGTGGCAATCCCCCTGCCTTAGCTTTCTAGAGAAGGCTTTTGAAGTCTTAAATTTTTCCCCTTATACTTGTGTGAGTTAGGAGATAATATTTTGTCACCTAAGAGTCTTGCTTCCATTTGATAATGCATACCAGTTGGTAGAGGTTGTGCTTTATAAAGCAAGCATGGCCAGGGACATCATATTCCATGGGGCTTAGAGCACTAGGACACTGACAACCTGCTCAGAAGGTGTATCAATGTCCAGATGGCAACAGTAAGGTGCTAACCATGTTTGAAAGCCTGGGTGAATCTGCCTCTGAGGCTTTCCAGTCCATGATATTATTTTCAGGTATTAATTATTTGTCTAATTTGTTAAACAAAACATAAAAAGTATAATAAAACAAAACCCATTACATTGAAGTTGGACAAGGCAAACCAACAGAAGGAAAAAAGCCCCAAGAGAAGGCATGAGAGTCAGAGACCTACTTGTTCTCACAGTCAACAATTCCATAAAACACTAAACTACACTAAACTAGAAGCTATAAAATATAAACAGAGGACCTGGTATAGACCCATGTGGGCCTTGTGCTTAGTGCTTCAGTCTCTGTGAGCTCCTATGACCCTCGCTCAGCTGACTCAGAGGGCTTGTTCTCCTGCTGTACTCCCTCTGTCTCCCACACTCCTTCTGCAGCCTCTTCTGTGGAGTTCCCTGAACTCTAAGGAGAGGGATTTGATGGAGACATCTTATTTAGAGTTGTGTGTTCCAAGGTCTCTCCTCTCTCTCTCTCTCTGTAATGTCTCAGCCCATAGATTTTTAAAAGTCATTTTAGCACAACCATTTTCTATGTTAGTTTGTGATCTTCATACTTGTATAGTTTGAAGGCTAATTTAGAAGTATAATTTATACAAAATTATGTGTAGAATTTAGTGAGTCTTAACTAATAAATGCACCTATATTGCAGTTTCCTCAATCAAATACAAATTATTTCCATCCATTCATCATTTTAGGTCCACCATAAATTTTTTTCCTGTAGTCTTTCATGACTAGCTTCTTTTACTCTATAGGCTTTTGAGATTTGTCTGTTATATGTTTAAATTTTTTTGTTTATTTATACGTGTGTAAATTTCCTCAGCTTGTCTAATTTTACATTCTTGGATATGTACATATATGCTTTCCCTCACACTTGGGAATTTGGGGCCATTGATATTTCAAATATTCCTCTCTATTTTTCTCTTTCCTCTCATTCATGGATCCTTATTATAGGTATGTTGGTGGGTGGGTATGCATAGGTATGATGGTTAATTTCATTTGTCAACTTGATAAAATAGAGGGTTAGCTTAGAGAAAGGCTCCTGGGCACTCCTGTGGGGGATTACCTTGATTACATTACTTGATGTGGGAAGACTTGCAGCTTGTGAATAGCCCCATTCCCTCAGATAAGTTCCTGAAGTGTAAAAAAAGGGACTTAGCACAAGCATTCAAGAAGTTCTTCCTTCTGACTGTAGACTCAGTGTGACCAACTGCTTTCAACTCCTGCTGACTTGATCACTATCACGATAAACTGTACCCTGGAACTGCAAACAAAATAAATCTTTCGTCCCTAAGTAGCATTTGTTGTGGTATCTTATCACAGCAACTGAAAAATAATATAATAGGTATAACTGATATAACTGATAGTGTCTTATGGGATTTTATTGTTCTCAATTGCTGTGAGAGTCGCCATGACCATGGCAACTCTAATACAAAAGAAAAATGTTTAATTGGGATGGCTTAAATTTTCAGAGGTATAGTCCATTACCATCATGGTATGACATGGTGACATGCTGGCAGACATGGTGCTGGAGAGGGAGTTGAGACTCCTACATCTTGATCCATAGATCAACATAAGACATACATAAGATAACAAAAATAATTTGTACTTATTATCTTTCTTTTTCTTGGAAGCACATATTTAAATTATATATTCAACATATATATATGCAAGTCTGTTAACTTTTTCTTTTGTCAGTTCAACTATTGATAAAATTTCCCTCATAGAAAATTTCATTTATAGTAGGTGTAGTAGTTTAGATAAAATTGGCCCCCATAAGTTCATAGGAAGTTGCATTAGGAAGTATGGCCTTGTTGGAGGAAGTGTGTCACTGTTGGGGTAGACTTTGAAGTCTTCTATGCTCAAGCTATGCCTAGTGTCTCAGTTAACTTCCTGTTGCCTGTGGGTCAAGACATAGGAGTCTCACCTCTCTCTCCAGCACTATGTCTGCTTGCATGTCAACATGTCACACCATGATGATAATGGACTAACCCTCTGAAAATGTAAGCCATCTCACCTAACGTATTTCCTTTATAAGAGTTGTCACGGTTATGGTGTCTTTTCACAGAAACTAAAAACCTATCTAAGACAGTATATTTTGTTATATATTATTTCCCTTTTCTTTATAATACTGTCCTCCTGATGAAAATGAGAGAGAGAGAGAGAGAATGAAATTTTTTTAATTGGAGGAGAAGTTCAGCATAAGGCTTTTTACACTACCTTTATAGTTTTTATTCTCTGACTTAGCCAAATGTGAATGATAACTGATCTACCAACATTTTCACTCTGTCCTCTGACCAGACAACTTTTCCTTTTGTCCTGAATAAGTGTTTATTTCTGTTGTTGGTGTTTTTGTTGTTTGTTTTAAGTGAAGTGTGATTATGTTGCCAGGATGGCGTTGATTTCATGATTCTCCTTCCTCAGGCAGCTGAGTTCCTGGGATAGCAGAATGTGCCACTGAGCCAGGCTAAAGAAGCATATATCTTCTCCAGTTCATTTCTCCTATGGGACCACTTTCTTTGTGAATGACTAAGTTTGTTTCTATTTTTAATGTTTCTTTTTTCCAAAACAGGGTTTCTTTGTGTAGCCCTGGCTGTCCTGAAACTCACTTTGTAGACCAGGCTACCTCAAACACAGGGATCTTCCTGTCTCTGCCTCCCAACTGCTGGGATTAAAGGTATGTACCATCACCACCCAGCTATTTTTTAATGTTTTTAATTGAAATAGAATTATATCACTTTCATACCTCCTTTTCCTTCTCAGCTACTCTTTCTCAAATCTTTCCTATGTCCCCCACAAGTCGAAAGCCTCTATTTCATAATTATTATGTGTGTGTGTGTATGTTCACAAATATATACAAACACAACCTGCTGAATCTGTTTTTATCATTTGTGTGCATATGACTTCAAGGCTGACTACTCTACATTGGGCAACTAATAAGGGAGCTCATACCTGGGGGAGTCTAATTATTCTTCTCACAGCAATCATTAGTTGTTTCTAGATCTTTGTCTAGGGATGGGACCTCATGAAAAAATTCCTTCCATGTCAACATATCCTGTTTAGGTCTTATTCATGTAGCCATTTCTAGATGAGACTGTTTCAAAATAGATCCCCTGGTATTCTGGCTCTTAGAATCTTCCTGTCCTTAATTCTGTTGTGCTCCCTGAGCCAGAGATGCTGGAGTTGTGTTGTAGATGTATTTATTGTATGGTGATTTCAATGAGAACGGCCTCCAGTGGCTCATGTATTTGAATGTTTGGTTTCGGTTGATGGAATTATTAAGAAACCATTTGGGGTGTGGTCTTGATGGAGGACGTGTGTTACTGGGGACAGAATTTGAGGTTTCAAAAATCCATCCCACTTGCAGTTAACTCTCTTTCTCTCTTTGCCTGTGGAAAGATGTTCACTTTCACGTAGACTTTACTGTTCTAGTGTCGTGCCCGCCTGCATGCTGCCACGCTCCCCTACTATGATGGTTATGGACTCACCCTCTGAAATGATAAGCCCAATAAACTCCTTTTCTCTATAAGGTGCCTTGCTCACAGTATTTTAACACAGCAATAGTAAAGCATGTAAGATACACTGAGACTGGGCTCTTTGTAGCTGTTGGTCTCTGCACTGTGTTCAGCTGTGGTTTTCAGTGTTAGTTTCCATTTGTCTAAAGAGTAGGTTCTTTCACGAGGATTGGTAACAACAATCATCTGTGGGTGTAAGGACAAAATTTAGAATTCAGTAAGGAATTTTTCTGGTCTATAAAAGTGGTAGTAATTGAATCTTTTGTATGGCCTATGACCTCATTAGTCCTAGGAAGCTGGTTAGGTTTCCACAACCCGGCATGATTTCCCTTTGTTTGAATGAGCTTTAAGTCCAATTAGGCAGCTGTTGGATGCTACAGACATGTGAGGGCCACTTATTGTAACTTTAAGCATATCTTGCCATGCTGGTGATTGTCATGGTTCAGAGGACTCTGTAATTGCTTCCCTCTCTTCTTAATTTACGTAGTATTTTCTGAAACCATGGAAGCTAAACTGAAGTAAAGATGTTTTCAGGTCAGGTTCACTAGAATTATCTGAGGCCCATGTCCAAAATGTGTAGTCTTTAGCAATAGGGACTCACACTCACCCCAAGAGGCAACCAGGGGCTACATCTATACTCTATACTTTTTTGAGAGTCACTTAGTATATCCTGACCAACCATATAAAGAGATTTCTCATGGTACTAGGATTTCTGTTTATGGTCCTATGGGGAGCACTGTTAACCCCCATAGGGTTTAACAAGTTGGTTCATTTCCTTTAAGGTATGTATTCATATGCATATTGTGTATATCATATATACATATATCATATAAGTTTAGCTAAATATATATATATAATTATTCCTTAAAGCTTCATCAAACAACCTTGGTGTTATTTGCCTCTCATTCTCTCTTGTTTTTCTGTATTGACCTCCCTCTCTTTTCCCCAGTTGGAGCCCTCTCCCTGTTTTTCTGTCTCCCATTTCATAATCATTGGTTTCCTCCTATTCCCCTTCCATGACTCCTTCCCCACCTAGGGTCTCTTTCTAGTTTCCTGGTTTCTATGGTTACTCCACGTTGTATATTTACATCTGATGATTTGGAGCTAGGGATTGCATGTGAGAGAAAATATATAGCATTTGCCTTTCTGGGTCTGGTTTACTTCAATCAATATAATCTTCTCGGTACATCCATTTACCTGCAAATTTTATGAGTTTAGTTTCCTTTGCAGTGGAATAGTATTCCATTATTTCTACGTACCACATTTTTTCTTTTCATTTATCTACTGAAAGACATTTGATTGTTCCCATTTCCTGGCTATTGTGACTAGGGTGGCTATGAACATTACTGAACAAGTATCTGTGGAACATCATGTCAAGTCCTTTGACCATAAGCCAAGATGTTGTGCAATTGCATCATATGGTAGGTTTAATTTTCGTTTCTTGAGGATTCTCTGTACTTATTTCCAGGGTAGGTACACCAGTTTGTATTCCCACCAGCAGTGAAAGAGCATTCCTCCTTTTCTATAACCTCACCATCATTTAGAGTTAGTTGTTCTGTTAATTTAGCCATTCTGACTAGGCTGAGATGAAATCTCCAAATTGTTTAAATTTGCATTTGCCTAGTTGGTAATTGAGATATTTCTTAGCCATTTTTACTTCTTGAGGCTGCTCTTCTCTTATCCATAGCCCCACCCCTTCTTAAATTGTGTAATTTGTTTTCCTTGTCTCTGTTTTGTTTTAGTTCTTTGTATCTTCTTGATATTAATCCTCTGTCAGATGCACATCTGCAGGATTCTCTCCAATTCTTTGGTCTTCTTCTTTATACATTGTTTCATAAACTGTACAGTAGCTTTTCTTTTTATGAGGTCCCAGTTGGCAGTTCTGGTCTTATATCCTTGACCAATAGAGTTGGTTCAATATTCTGTCCTACACCTGGAACTTGTATAGCAATGCCCATGTTTTCTTCTAGCAGTTTCAGTCTTCCAAGTTCCTAACTGAGATTTCTGCCCATTTAGATCTAACTTTCGTGTTGCATAATATGGCTCTAATTTCATTATTCTGTGTGTAGACCTCCAGTTTTCCCGGTACCATGGTAAAGATGCTGTCCTTTCTCCAGTGTGTTTGTGTGTTGTATATAATTATATATGTATGCATATATATATTATAGATAGATGATGAATAGATAGATACATAGATAATGTGTGTGTGTTTTGCCTTTTTTTCAAATATCATATGGCTGTGGTTATGAGTACTCATGTTTTGGGGACTTCTGTCTTGTTTCATTGGTCTACATGTCTGTTTTTGATGCATTATCATATTGGTGTTATTATTATAGTTCTATATTGTATTTTGAAGTTTGAAATAGCAATCCCTTTACTATTCTTTCTGCCCAGAATTGCTTTGGCTATCTGGGGTCTTTTCTGGTTCTGTAAGAATGTTAGCATATTTTTCATTTCTTGTTTTTTGAAGAATTTTGTGGTGATTTATATTGGTATTGCATTGGATCTGTAAATCATTTTTGGCAGGATGGTCATTTCTACAATATTAATTCTACGTAGGAATGCACAAGACACGTGTTTTCATTTTCTAGTGTTTTCCCAGCTCTCATTCTAGAGATCTGAAATTTCCATTATGGAGGTTTTTGTACCTCTTTGTTGAGTTTTATTCCAAGATACCAAGTTGTCTTTGATGCTATTATTGCTAGGAATGTGTCCATGGTCTTGTCTGCAGTGTGTCTGCTGTCAGTGCCAGTAACTTTTCTATTTTCCGGCAGCAAACACACTGAGAAAGAGACCCTGGGTGAAGCTTTGTAAACAAATCCTATGTGTTTCCCGCTTGATTGCCAGCCCAGTGTCTGACAAACACTGGCCATTCAAGAAAGCTTTATTCGATAGAAGTGTTACTTTGTGGGTTCATTCTCTTATAATTTTTATTGAACATTTGCCAGCTGAAGATAGATTGAGAAATTCTGTAAATCTGACTATTGAAACAATAAGTGTAGTGGGAAATAAAACCAACATTATTCCTTTAAAAATTCTGCAAGTCATTCAGAAGCTTCCAGAAGCATAAAGAGGGTTCTTTTTGCTTAATTGTTTTTGTTTTTAAAGAGAAACAGCTAAAACTGAGTAAGTACATGGGGCCAAATGATATTCTAATGTGATCTAATGCCATTCCCTTTTGTCTAATGGTACAGTAGATTTCCAAACACCAGTGTGAGAGTAAAATTTATAAATTACAAAAGCCTGCAATACATCTTGATCAGAACATCAGGAAGGGATCAGAGGAGGGACTTGGTTTCATTGCTGGATTTCAGAAGGGTGGAATCTATAAGACTAAAGCATAAGTGGTATGAACCTAGGAGAAAACTAAAAAGAGATAAAGCAAAGGTAGTGGGCGGAATGCTGGACGCATCTTCAGCAGAAAGGGGCACTTCGGAACAGCTGCGGATGGCATGCTTGCCTGAGGAGTTGAAATGGCCAGATGTCCTTGTACTTCTCTGCTCCAGAGTACATGAGTTATGCTCATTTAATTTTCAACTGATTTCATTTTCACCAATCCAATATTGTTTTTAAAAATTCAGATTTCCCTCTCACAGTTTAACAGAAAATACTTCTGTGCCCTTCTTAAATGAGCAGGTGACCTTTTCTTCGGGAGTAAATTGTATTGCGAACATCTAAGGGAGTGTCAAGGCCAGTTTAATTTAAGAAACATCATCTGGAAATGGTGTAACGCTGCAGGTTTACCAAGGGCCCTCAGAGGAAGATTGCTTTCCTTCCCTTTGTATGGATTTATCCTCTCTCGGATGTGATTTTGTTCACACACAGAGAGACTATGCCTGTGGGTTGGTATAAAATAAGCAGATACCATCACTGGCCTGTGAAGATCCTAATGCAGGATGTCAGTTAAAGACATGCGAGTACTGAACAGCAGCACGCTGAAGATAAGCATAGAGTTACCTACTTTATAATTAGTCCTTGAGTCCATCCTGAGAATGGGGGGGGGGCAAAATGGACCTTTTCTTTTGTAGGGGCAAATATCCACAGCCTCACAAAATTCTGATAAAATAAATCATTTGTTTATATCTCATGTATTTGTAAATCACTCAGGTACTCTAACATAGATGGATGCTGACAACCAAGTGTGTAGCTTCCCATTTACCTCCAATAAAATTTCAATTATTATATTTAACCAGAGGGCACAGATACATTAATAAAATGCATAAATGAATGTAATTTCATTTTTACGGTACTGTAGATCACACCCAGGACTTTGCATGTGTTAGGCAAACATTCTGCTGTTGATAAAAATCCCTAGCCCTTAATAAATGTGATATTTAATGTCCATATTTTTGCACATTCCTAATACCCCCCATGATACAATTTGTCTCTGCACTGGAATCTGTAAGTTGGACTCACTGAGGATGGATAAGCTGAGTGAGGCTGTGCTGACAAGCGACCACCCAGAGCTCTAAGGATCACACACAAATTTGTTCTTCCTTCCTCACACTGTGTGCCCTCCAAGATCTGCAGGGGCTGTGCTCTGAGCTGTCAGCATTCTCATTTGGGGACGTGGGCTGATTGAACTGCCGCTGACTAAAACCCCATCCATTGTCAGGATGGAGGAGAACAAAGCAAACATCCTCTGGGCTCTCAGAGCCACCACCTGTAAGTGATACTCATCCTTTCTGCCCGCATTTCATTAGCCAGATGAGTCACACCAATAAACCGCATTTCAAAGGGCCCTGGGTATTAGATAAAAATAACACAGCTAGCTTAGCTTGCCTCACACACTCCATTATACATTTGACTCTGTGCGCTGTATCATCAGCCACACATGACAGATTTGATTTTTTTTCCACAGGCTTTTATTATAGTTTGGATCTGGAATGTTCCCTTTGCAGACATCTATATGCTGAAGGTGCGTCACCAGCCTGAGGAGTTATTGAGAGGCAAAAAGGTGGTAGGGGTTTTCGGGTGTGATGCTGGAAATTTAACTCAGGTCCTTGTATATGCTAGGTAATACACTACCGCAGGTTGTACCCTCAACCCTGTTTGAAATGTTTCAAGATGTTGATACGAGCCTAAAACTTCTTAAATTCTCCTGCCACAGTCTTCACAATACGTGGGGATTAATGTCTGGATTAGGAGATTATGGAAACTTTAATAATAGAGACAGTGAAACTGAAAGACTATTTATAGATAAAAATATAATATCACCAAATTTGGTAACACAGAGAAATATAGATTTAAACAGGATTAAACTGAAGAAATCCATGCCAAAGAGGGAAAAATAATCTTGAAAGAAACTAAAGATAATTGACACATTACCTGTAGGAGGAAAATGATTCAAATGACAGTAGATTGCTCATCGGAGACAACAGAAAATAGAGGAGACAGTGCAATGTTTTTCAAGTACTTGAAAAGAAAAAGTTCAGCCATGAATTTTGTATCTAGGAATATTATGCTTCAGGAATGAAAGAAAATAAAGACATTATCACATGAGAAGAATGCATCCCTGTCAGACTTACTCTTCAAGACTGGCTAAAATAATTTATCAAATAGAAATGAGTTAATAATAAAAGGAATCTTGAAATGAATAATAAAGAGGCCAGGGATGGTGAATTACATTCCTATAATCCCAGAACTTGGGATGGAAAGTTAGATGGGGGTGTGTGGGGGGGAGGCTCAATGTAAAACATAACGTTCACCTAAATGAAATATGAAACAGTTCATTCTTGAGAAAAGTGTGTGGCTGTCGTCTGGCAGGATGGATTCAAACTGCTTTGAGTTCTATTCACTTTTCCTGGAAAAAATATGACCAAACACCTATTTGGCCCAGATATGGCACTAATAAGTGATCAAAGAATCAATTCCATCCAAGTCAAGCTTATTGTGCATATGTTTATTGAAGTTATATACAAGTATGTGGATGAGGGGTTAGTTACAGGAGAATCGGTGACTCAAAGGCAGCTATAGCCCCAAAAGCCCACCCCTGCACAAATGATGCCTCGTACAATTTGCATTCCTGAAGTTCCCGGCATGGCTTGCAGGAAGCTTGATTTGTTAGAGAGTCTCTTCTCCATAGCAATTATTACTGCTATATGACCTTGAGGTTATACTTCTGAATTTTATAAGACCTGAGTTGTTTATTTTCTGGGCCATAAAAGTTTTGTTTACTTGTTGAATTTTCATTTCCTGCACAGCATCCTTAAAAACAGTTTCACTGTGAAAGTTGTTACATGTGATTTTATTTGTTATAGAACAAAAAAGGCACAAATCAGCAGAGCTACCAAATAGATTGGTGAGGACTACAGATAAGCAAAGCCAGTTTTGTTTGCCATCTGGTCACATTCTTAGCTTTTGGACTGGTGAAAGCTAACAGTCTGCTCATAATATATGCCTGTAACAAAGGATGTAAGATCAGACATGGTGGGGAGGAGGCAATGAATGGCATAAAGATCTGTATTGGCTAGGGTTATCCTAAAGGGACATGATATGATAAAATTGCACACACACACACACACACACACACACACCACATATATGTGTGTATCTGCAATACAATGGGATTTATTAGATTGTCTTGCGGGATGAAGTTCAGGTACTCCAAAAATGGAGTATCTGGAGAGGTTGAAGATATGGTAGCTGCTCAGTTCACAAAGCTAGATGTCTCAGAAGTCTTACTCTGATGTTGAAAACCTGGACGATTCCTGAAAATGGGACCAAAGCCAGTGGAAGGGACGTTTTGTCCCTGAACCTAGACAGTCAGAGAAAAGTGCCAGGACCCCAAAACAAGGACCCAAAGAACACACTAAGTTCCTAGTTTCAGAGCATACCAAAGATATTTGCCCTATTCCAAAAATTAGAGTCAAAAAGGTTAAAAACAACCAAAGAGAAAAACAGTTTTACCCCAAAATCAGAGTCATCTCTGCACTGATACCGAACCAGCCAATCCCTGAGCAGGGAAAACGGACCAATCACTAAGCCCCTAGAGACTTGGCAGTCCACTCAGCCAGTTACTGGCAGTTGGGTATTCCCCTCAAGCCTGGACATCCCTTACATCATAGGGGCCATCCAATCCCAAGCCTGGAAGTCTGGAATTCCCCTCACTCCATTTGGGGGCAGACAATCACAAGCCCAGGGGCTTGGGATTCCCCAAGCCTCTTCTCTATATAAACCCCCCTCTTTTCTCAGCTTGTGGTCTCTCCTGCACTGTTCCTGTTGCTGCCACCATTGCTGCTGCTGCTGCTGCTACTGCTTTGGATGGATGGAGGTACCCAAGTTAACTCGCAATAAAGACTCTTTGCTTTTGCATTGGATACCGTCTCATAGTGTTCTTTTTGGGATCTGGACTTTGGACATAACACCTCCTTGAAGGAATTTAGGGTCATAAACATGTCTGTAACCCAAGGAATAAAAGAAATTAAACAGAAGAAGATCAAGAGAAGGAAATAGAAATACAATTTAAAAGGTAGACATGAGTACCGCAATATTTTAAAAAAATGGTTTTAAGTGAGGGATTGGCAGAGTGGATACAAATAACTTCTTTGAATGTTACCTAGAAAAAAAGTCACTTCTCAGCCAGGTGGTAGTGGCGCATGCCTTTAATCCCAACACTCAGGTGGATCTCTGCAAGTTTGAGGCCAACCTGGGCTACAGAGCAAGTTTCAGGACCGGCTTCAAAGTTACACAGGGAAATCCTGTCTCAAAAGACCCAAAATAAGTCACTTTTCCAAAGAAAGAAAGAAAGAAAGAAAGAAAGAGAGAGAGAGAGAGAGAGAGAGAGAGAGAGAGAGAGAGAAAGAAAGAAAGAAAGAAAGAAAGAAAGAAAGAAAGAAAGAAAGAAAGAAAGAAAGAAAGAGAAAAGAAAAAAATAGAGGCCAGTCTGGGCCAGTCGGGGTTCTCCTGATGAACTTATGAAATGAATCTCTCTACACATATAAAAAATGGATTTATTAGACTTTCTATGGCCTGTGATTCAGCTAAACAAACATGACTGTCTACAAATAGAAGGTCAAAGAATTAAGTAGATGTTCAATCCATGAGGCTGAATGTCTTAATTGGTCTTCAGTACACACAAGAATCCCAAATAAGTAGGCTCTAATGCCAGTGAAAAAATTGGCTTGTTACTGAGAGAAAGCAGACAGACAGAGAGATAGAGAGACAGAGAGAGCTTCCTTCTTCCATATCCTTAACATAGGCTGCCAGCAGAAGAAGTGGTCATGATTAAAAGTGGATCTTTCCACCTCAAAAGATCTGGATTAATGGTTTATCTTCTCACCTCCAAGATCTGAATTAGAAGATCTACATCAAAAGATTTAATTGAGAAAAATACCCTCACAGGTGGACCCAGTCATCTGGGTTTTAATTTACTACATCTAGAGATGCAACCAGGAATAGAAATCACACCTGCCATGGAATACTAATAAGCAATAAAATGAATGAAATATTGATATACACAATGACTTAAATGTACTGTCTTGTTCTGTCCTGCCAGACAGCTTCTAAATCATGACATGGAGAGTTATTAATTATGAAAGTTTGACTGACAGCTTAGGCTTATTTCTAACTAGCTCTTTTAACTTAAATTAACCCTTATCTTTTAATCTACATTGAGGCATGATAACTAAAATCTCAGAGACAGAAATTGGGGTTTAACCTGAAGGTCAGAAGAGCAAAACAGGCAGTCACTGGCTCTTACCTCTTCTTCAGTACAAAATGGCAACCCTGTCTCCAGGAATCTCAGAATGAGACTGAGTTTGATATCTGTCTCCTCCCATTTTATTATCCTCTCTAGTTATGGGATTAAGGGCATGTACCACTACTACCTGGTTTCTATAGCAATCTAGTGTATCTACTGTATGTGTCATTGCTTCCTGATCTGTAAGACTGGCCAGTGTGGCTGTTTATCTTTTCTGATCCTCAGGAAAGCTTTATTTATTAAAATACAAATGAAATGCCAGCACACTATGTTCTTTCATGTGGCTCAATTCCTTTTACTCTGTATTGTAGATCCTAGTGTCTCCATCCTGCTTCTTCCCAGAATTCTCTGTACCTGGAAATCCTGCCTAGCTACTGGCTACTCAGATTTTATTAAACCATCAGCATGACATATCTTCAGAGTATACAAAAAGATTATTCCACAACATTTCCCCCTTTTGTCTGAATAAAAAGAAAAGGTTTAAACTCTAGAACAGTAAAATTATATACAATAAGAACAATTATCAGGTATGAATTACATTTATAATGTCCAGTCCACTTGTATTTGACAAATTTGGAGAAAGTACTGTATTGTTTATCTTAGTACAAAGTTTTATACCTAAACCATTTTCTATCATAACTTGTATTACCATCTCAAAACTATTTTTTAGACCTCAAAACATTTTTCTAGATAAAAATTTAAGCTTTTAAGTCTCTCAACCCCATACATTTTTATAATCCCCCTTTTGAGTTTCTTTTCTGAATTTGTAACAAAAAAACTGTAATTATAACTACTTCATCATTAACTCCATCAGAGATTCAAGAAGGATATTATCTGAATAAACATGAAGTGTAGAACAAATAACTATCAAAACTATAGAAATGACAGAAACATCTGACTGTCCTGACATTCACCCAAGGTTCCTCTATAATCTTGGGGCATCCATCTCCAGCCTACAGGCCTAGATATCTGACAGACTTCTTTGGTGAAGAAGGAATTTTAAAGGGAATGTCTTGCATTGTCTTGGCAAAGTTCAGCAGTCACTTTCTTTTGTGTTCTGCTTGTCCAATCTGGACAGTATATTGTCAGCAGTTGAAGCAAGGGCAGTTTCTTTCTCAGTAACTAACTTTTGCCACAAAGAAAACAAACTCCACATGGAAGTTCTTCAATGCCCATCATCTTTTCTGAAGTACATTGGCACTGCCAGGAACAGATGTGTCTCATTGTCATGAAAATACTTATGCTATTAAAACAGTTTAAATGCCACATTCTTTAGATCTTTGAAGTGTTTGAAGACCAACTATATATTTAAAACATATCTGTTTGACCTTGAAAACATACCTTACATGACTAAAAGTTTGATTATTATAGATGATTAACTACAAAACAATATTTCTTTAATATCCTATGCTGTTTTCAAAGATAAAATCTTTACACAACCTTTTAAAATTAGCTGCATAGGTACTGTACCTTAATCAAGTATAGAAACATATATATATATATATGTTATATATATAAACATATATATATACTTATAAACATTATATATAAACAAAAACCATTAAATTTGTATCAGTGTGTGAAAATCCATATGAATAGAAAATATTTATGACTAGTAGTTGCTTTTTTAGTTTAAAAGTAGTTTCAAAAATCTACCCTTTTATCTTATCATTTATATACTCCCATTTTTCTTTTCAGAATGAGATCCCTAATCTTTGATCAGCTTTTTTCCTGATCATCACCAATAACAACTTGTAACTAAGCCCCCTGAATATGAGATATATTCATAACCCACTGAATAACCAAAAAACACCCATCCTGCCACTTAGGAATATAGGTGTCATGTTTTCTAGATTGCTTCCAATTGTCTGGGGGTGCTTGCATCTTCAGGGGTCCCTAAGAAATTAAGATAATGGTCAAGTCCTGAGGGGCTAACTGTTTTCCAGTCTTGGTGTAATGAAATGATACAAGGCTTGTCTGAAGTTCTGTCTGGAGTAGTCTATGAGGCTGGACCATCTCAGCCATCAGTTTTCAAGCTGTTCTGGATGCAGAACTCTGAGGAAACAGCAACAGAGAAACTCTGAGATGCTGGATCACCTGGGCCACCCATTTTCATTGGGATCTTGTCCCCTTGTTCTGAAAACACACAGACTTTTAAAGGTAACATACACATATGCATTAGCAAAGTATGGAATATACAGTGTATACAAGTGAGTTAAAGATAATTTTTGTTCTATATTTGAGCAGAAAAAGTTATCTGTCAAGTTTCAATTCCATTTGGACTGTATAAATAATCTGTAATATAAATCTCTATCCATGGCATATGAAAGGATAACACATAATAATAAGTCATGAGGACTCTGTAGTAAACAAGATTTATCATGTCTCATCTCAGCTCTGAGATGTTCCCACGTAGAGGGAATCGGCTTACATGTCAACCGTCATGTAGTCTTTCTTGCCTTCCTCCCCATTATCTATAGCCAAAATGATCAGGAGGTCTCCCACAGTCAAATCTGATCTCTGTTAACCTGGAAGGAAACCACAGTCTTTTGTTTTCTGTGGAAAGAAAAGCATAACCTCTTCCCCAATGTAATACATTTTTTTGACTTCCATTTTAAATTTAAGGCATTTCAGAAGTATATAGGTTGGTTTAATTCAGCAGTCCCTTACATAATCCATGTCTCTCAGCAGCTGTTTCTCTCCATTTATTAGCATTTAACCATTCCCAAAGCCAACCACTCCACAGAAATGTTCTCCAATAAAAATTACCCAGAAAAACCCCAGAACACAGAACTTAAATGTTATAAATCATATAACTTCATTGAATAGTTCAAGGAATTTAAGGAAGACAAAAATAAACCATTCAATAAAGTAAAATAGAATAAATATCTGAATGATGCCCAAGAATGCACAAACATAAGACTGAATGAAAGGACATAGAAGATACAGGATTTGAAAACTGAATCTACTAAAGAGTTAAAAATATTTAAGAGGTCTCCAGCTAAAATGAATAAGGAATCACAAAACTTAATAACATAATAAGAAAGCTCAAGGACAAACCTTACAAGTAAAATGAATCAAGTAGAAGATAGAATATGAGATCTTGAAAATGAAGTAGAGGAATTAAAGCACACAAGCAAAGAGTATGATTTTTTTTAAACACTGAAAAGAAGTAAAAACTATGGAACACCATGAAAGGACTATGTCTTCAAATTATAGGCACTAATGAAAGAGAAGACTCTCAGGTCAATGGCATACACCATATCTTTAACAAGATCATAGAAAGAATAACTTCTGTAATCTAAGAAAACACATACTCATACAAATATAAGAGGCACACAGAAGATCAAATAGACAAGACCAAAAATGAAATTGCCACAATGTATTGTGGTTAAAACACTAAATATACAGAACAAAGAAAGAATATTGAAAGCTGCAGGAAAAAATATAAGTCACATATAAAAGAAAATGCAGTAGAATAATAGGTAATTTCTCAGTGTAAGCTTTGAAAACCATAAGAGCCTGGAGCGATGCATGTAGATGCCAATCTAGACTACTGAACACACCAACAATACTATCTTCTACTGTTGAAGCAGAAAGAAAAAATTTCCATGGTACTAACAGGCTAAAAGAACTTATGTCCACCAATTCAGTCAGTCTTACAGAGAATTTGGAACGATAATTTGGACTCTAAGAATAATCAAGATACAACAGAAAGAAAACAAGTGAATCTCTTATTTTTTGAAACACAGTCTGACTAGGAGTACAAACAGAAAAAAAATGGTGAGAGTCAAAATACATATTTCATTACTAACTTTAAATAATAATGCCCTCAATTCTACAATCAAACAACAAATGCTAGCTGAATGAATTAAGATACAAATCCATCTCTCTATGATCTTCAAGAAACACATCTTAGTCTTAAAGATAGGCACTGCTTTAAAGAGAAAATATGGAAAAAATTGTCATAAGCCAATGGGACCAGAAAACAATCAGAAATTGTTACACTAATATCCCATAAAAGAAACTTCATACTAAAATGAATCCAATCAGATAATGGATACTTTATTCTAATCAATAGAAAAAATAAGGATAAGATATTACTATCCTGAACAAAAATGAACCATGTCTGGTGCACCCAGTCTCAAAAAGAACATAATATTGGATTTATAACATAGATTAAAATCAACTCATAAATACTAGATAATTTCAATACCCTCAACTTCTCCAATAGAAAGATCACCTAGAAAAAAACATAAAGAGAAAAACATAATTAAATGATGATACATCAAATGGACCAAACAGATGTCTACAGAATATTCCACCAAGTTATAAAGAATATACAGTAGCAGCCCACAGAAGCTTCTCTAAAATAGGCCACATTTTTGGGATACAAGACAAATATTAACAAATACAGGAAAATTAAAATAACTGCATCTATATTATCTGACCATAAAGTAATACAACTTAAAACTAACAGCAAACTATTTTTCTCTTCTTTTTTACTGTTTTTATTGAGCTACGCATTTTTCTCTGCTCCCCTCCCTTCTTCCCCTTCCCCTTCTACCCTCTCCTATGATGCCCACACTCTCAATTTACTCAGGAGACCTTGCATTTTTCTCCTTCCTATGTAGATCATGTATGTCTCCCTTAGGGTCCTCTTTGTTGTCTAGGTTATTATCAGTTATTATCAGTGTGTTTTTTACCTTGGACTACAGATTGATTTTATTTTTTTGCTTCATGTCTAGAAGCCACTAATGAGTAAGCAATATTATATTTGTCTTTCTGGGTCTGGGTTACCTCACTCAGTATGGCTTTTTCTAGATTCATCTATTTGCCTGCAAATTTCAAGATGTCATTATTTTTTTACCCCTGTGTATTACTCCATTGTGTAAATGTACCACATTTTTTAATTCATTCTTTGGTTTAGGTTGTTTCCAGGTTTGTGATATTACAAATAATGCTGCTATGAACATAATTGAGCACATGTCCTTGTGGTATGATTGAGCTTCCTTTGGGTATTATACCCAACAGTGGTATTGCTGGGTCTTGAGGTAGACTGTTACCTAATTTTCTGAGAAATCGATATAATGTTTTCCAAAGTGACTGTACAAGTTTGCATTCCTACCAGCAATGGAGGAGCATTCCCTTACCCCACATCCTCTCCAGCAAAAGCTGTAATCAGTGGGTTTTTTTTTTTAACCTTGGACACTCTGACGGGTGTAAGATGGAATCTCAGAGTTGTTTTAATTTGCATTTCTCTGTTGGCTAAGAATGGTGAGTATTTCCTTAAGTGTCTTTCAGCCATTTGAGATTTGTCTGTTGAGAGTTCTCTGTTTAGGTCTGTACCCCATTTTTATTGGATTATTTATTCTTTGGATGTTAATTTTCTTGAGTACTTTGTATATTCTGGAAATTAGTCCTCTGCCTGATATGGAGTCGATGAAGATCTTTTCCCAATCTATAGGTTGCCATTTTGCCCTGTTGACCATGTACTTTGCTTTTCAGTTTCAGGAGGTCCCATTTATTAATTGTTGCTCTCAGTGGCTGTGCTATTGGGGGTTATATTTAGGAAGTGGTCTCCTGTGCCAATGCGCTCAAGTATACTTGCCACTTTCTCTTCTATGAGATTCAGTGTCATTGGTTTTTTTGTTGAGGTCTTTGATCCATTTGGACTTGATTTTTGTGCATGACAGTAGATATGGATCTATTTGCATTCTCCTACATGTTGATATTCAGTTGTGCTAGCACAATTTGTTGAATATGCTTTCTTTCTTCCATTTTTAGCTTCTTTGTCAAAAATAAAGTGTTCATAGGTGCATGAAGAGATAACTGGGTCTTTGATTTGATTCAATTCATTGGTCCTCTTGTCTGTTTTTATGCCAATACCAGGCTGTTTTCAGTACTGTAGCTCTATAGTAGAGTTTGAAGTCAGGGATTGTGATGCCTCCAGAAGTTCCTTTATTGTACAGGATTGTTTTGGCTATCCTGTTTTTATTTTCCATATGAAGTTAAATATTTTTCTTTTGAGGTCTGTGAAGAATTTTGCTGGGGTTTTGATGGGTATTGCATTGAATCTGAAGATTTCTTTAGGTAAAATTGCCATTTTTACTATGTCAATTCTACCTACTGAAGAGCATGGGAGATCTTTTCATTTTATGGTTTCTTCTTCAGTTTCTTTCTTCAAAACTTAAAGTTTTTGTCATACAGGCCTTTCAATTGTTTTGTTTAAGTTACCCCAAGATATTTTATGCTATTTGTGGCTATTATGAAGGGTGATGTTTCTCTGATTTCTTTCTCAGCCAATTTATCATCTGTATATAGGAGGAATACTGATCTTTTTGAGTTAATCTTGTATCCTATTATGTTACTGATCAAGGGGATAGACTCCAAAAGCTCCCTGATAGATTTTTTGGAGTCACTTATGTATACTATCATATCATCAGCAAACAGTGAGTTTGACTTCTTCCTTTCTAATTTCTATCCCCTTGATCTCCTTTTGTTGTCTTATCGCTCTAGCTAGAACTTCAAGTACTGTATTGAACAAATATGGAAAGAGTAGACAACCTTGTCTTGTTGCTGATTTCTGTGGGGTCACTTTGATTTTCTCTCCATTTAGTTTGAAGTTGGCTGTTGGCTTGCTGTATATTGCCTTTATTATGTTTTGGTATACAAACAGCAAACTTATAGAAATTAGCAACTTATTACAGAATCAATGATGTGTCAAAAAAATAATTCCTGAAACTACATTGAAAATGAAAACACAACACAATGCCTCTGGACACATTCAAAGCAGTCCTGTGGGAAAATTTATAGTTCTAAGTATATATGTTTAAAATTTAGAAAGAGTACAAGTAAATTACTTAATAATGCAACTCAGGAATTTTGAAAAACAAGAACAAACCAAACTGAACTTCATTAGACAGCAGGAAATAATAAAATCAGAGTGGAAATAGGAGCAACGAAAACAGCACAGAGAATCATGCGTCTCAGAGCTGGTTCTTAGAAAGGGTATACAAAATCAACCCTTGGCCCAACCAAGCAAAAGAAAGACAGAAAGACCCAAATTAAGCAACTGAGAAATGAACAAGTGAACATTATAACAAACATTTTTAAACAAATTCAAGATGTTTTAAGGGAACACCTTAAAGACATTTACTTCCTTACTTGGAAAATTTTTAATAAATGGATGAATTTGTAGGTTAATCTCAGTCACAAAAGTTAAACTGAGAAGATATCAACAACTTAAATGAACCCAGAACAAATAAGGAGATCAAAAACTAATGAAAAGCTTTTTGACTAAAAAAAAAAAATCCCATGTCTGCACATATTCACAGGAGAATTCTACCAGATATCCAAATGCCATAGCAACACCATCAATAAGCAACCAATCAATCAAACAAACAAACAAAAAGCTAAAAGCAAGAGCTATAATCCATACGTCTTTCTTTCTTTTGTTTGAGACAGGGTTTCTCTGTAGCTTTGGAGCCTGTCCTGGAACTAGCTCTTGTAGACCAGGCTGGCCTCGAACTCACAGAGATCTGCCTGCCTCTGCCTCCTGAGTGCTGGGATTAAAGGTGTGCGCCTCCACAGCCTGGCTACATACTTCTTTCTTTAATTATTCAAAAAATGCAAATGGACGGAGTGCTTCTGAATACCTTGTATGTATGACCCTAAAAACAAAACCAAGTCAAGGTAGAGGGAAGGGGCAAAGGGGAGGGTTGAGGCGAAATTGAGGGAATGGGATAGTTGAGATGCAGGAAGGACAGATATGAGAGCAAGGAAAGAGATATCTTGATTGAGGGAGCCATTATGGGGTTATGAAGAAACCTGGCCCTAGAAAAATTCCCAGGAATCCACAAGGATGACCCCAGGTAAGACCCTAAGCAATAGAGGAGAGGGTGCCTGAACTGGCCTTGCCTTGTAGTCAGACTGATGATTATCTGAAATATCAACAACATAGAACCTTCGTCCAACAGCAGATGGAAACAGAGGCAGAGAACCACATCGGAGCACTGGACTAAGCTCCCAAGAGTGAGAATATGAGCAAGGAAGTCAAAACCATGAGGGTTCACCCACTGAGACAGTTTGCCTGAGCTAATGGGAGCTTACCAACTCCAACTGGACTGG
The DNA here is from genome assembly GCA_004026605.1 of Ondatra zibethicus. NCBI lineage: Eukaryota > Metazoa > Chordata > Mammalia > Rodentia > Cricetidae > Ondatra > Ondatra zibethicus. Next base: position 26,512 of record PVIU01009718.1, read on the forward strand.
GAGTGAATGAGCATGGGTTCAAACTAGTCCCTCTGAATGTGGTGGACAGTTGGGGAAGACTGAGGGGCCACTGGCAGGGGCACTGGAATTTGTCTCAATTGCATGTACTGGCTTTTTGGGATCCTATTCTCTTTGGATGTATACCTTGCTCAACCTAGTTGTAGTAGTGAGGGCCTTGGACTTTCCACAGTGCAGGGTGCCTTGCCCTCTCAGGATTGGAGAGGGGAGGAGTGGGAGGGTGTGGGGAAGGAGTGGGAATTTGGATTGGTATTTTTTTAAATTAATAAAATAATAATAATAAAAAGAACAAAACCAGTTCAAGACACAAGAACAACAATAATTACAGGCTAACATCTCACATGAAAATAGATACAGAAGTACTCAATAAAATACTTGTAAACTGATTATGAATGTTTATCAAAAAAGATTAAGTTGGTTTTATCCTCTAGATGTAGAAATGGATCAACATATGTAAATTATATAAATAATAATTCATATAAATAGGCTTAAGGGCAAAAATCACAAAAGCACCTCAATAAACACAATAAAAGTTTTGACAAATTTCAAAATGCCTTCCTTACAAAAGTTCTTGAGAGACTAGGAAGGAAGAGAACACACTTCATCACATAAAGGCTATAGTGGCTGACTCATCTATACTCAACATTATTCTAAATGGAGAGAACGTCATAACAGCTTCACAAAAAATCAGGTATGACACAGAGTTGCCCTTTATCCCCACTCCTTTTCAATAGAGGGCTTGAAGCACTAGCTGGAGCACTGAGGCAAGAGAAAGAAAATAAAGTGATTCTAATAGAAAAGGAAGAAGTGAAATTATCCTGTTGAAACTTTAAATCCACAAATAAAAAGACCGACACACACACACACACACACAAAGAGGGGAAGGCCTCTTATGCTCGTGGATTGATAGAATTACTTTTGTGAAATCAACCATCTTACCAAAGACAATTTAGAGATTCAATGGAATCCCCCATACCCTACAATAGTCTTCATAGATATATGGAAAAAAATCCTAAAATTCATATGGAACCACAAAAGACACTGAATAGCACCACCCTCCAGAAAAAGAAATTTCTGAGCTAAAAGAACAATGCTGGAGGAATTACCATTCTGGATACCAAGGCATATTACAGAGTTATGTAATATTCCAGACATATAGAACAAACATATAGAATTAGACCAGACGTGTAGAACAATGAAATATATCAGAAGTTGTAAACATGGGGACACATAGCTACAGCCAACTGATAGTTGACAAAGAGACCAAAGCATACACTGGAGAAAAGACATCATCTTGAACAAATGGTATTGGGAAAACTGGAGTGCACACGTGGACAAATGAAATTAGACCTGTATTTATATAAACTCCAAATAGATCAAAGACCTCATTGTGCAACTTGAAACCTTGAAACCTCTAGCAGAAAACATAGCTAGTACTCTACAAGCTATTAGTATAGAAAGAACTTACTGACTAGGACTCCATTTGCCCAGGAGCTAAGGTCCATTGTGGACAAGTGGTAGTTCATAAAATAAAGAAGCTTCTGTGAAACTAAGGAAACATTCTGTCAAGTAAAGAGAAAGCCCACAGAACGGGAGACGATCCTTTCCAGCTCTATATCTGACAGAGAATTAATATCCAGAATATAAGAAGAATTTATAAAACTAAGAGACAAGAAAACAAACAACCCAGTTAAATATGGGCTGCGGATCTGACTGGAGAGTTCTCAAAAAAAGAAATGATATGGCTAAAAAAATCTTTTAAAAGTGTTCGTAGTCCTTAGGAATTAAGATGATTTCAAGATTTCAATTTACCTGTGTCACAATGGTTAGGATCAACAAAAGAATTGACAACAAATATAGGCAGGAATGTGGTAAAAGAAGAACACTCATTCTCTGTTGGTTGGGTGTAAACTGGTACAGCCGCTCTGGCAATCAGTGTGGATATTCTCAAAAAAACGAAAACAAATCCACCATATAATGTAGCTATACCTTTTGGCTTGTGTGCAAACCACTTGATTTATTACTCCCAAATACTTGTTCAACTGTGTTCACTGCTGCTTTATCCTGAATAGCTAAGTAATGGAAACAACCTAAATGTCCTTCAACAGGTGAATGGATAATAAGAATATGGTATACATACACTATCAAATACCATTCAGCTATAAAGAAAAATAAAATTATAAAGTTTGCAGATAAATATTTGGAACTCTAAAATATTAAACTGAGCAAAGTAACCCAGTCCCAGAAAAGTGACACATGATGATGTCTCTCATTGGAGGCTCCTAGCCCCAAACCTTCAAATGTTAGCATGTAACCATTGTAACTGCAGAAACAAGTAAGAAGGGTACCACGGAGATGTTCTAGAGAGGTGAGTAGGAATATACAGGTGATATAAAGAGGGAAATAGGAAAAATAGAGGGGGTTATGGTTGTGGAGGGAGGACAATACAGAAGGAAAGAAGAGGTAGAATAAATAACACTAAGGTTTATTTGAAATAGACATAAGGAATAACATTATTTTATATTTACCTAGAATTGCATATAATACCTGTATATGTATATTCATATACATACTTAAAATTAAGCTATACTACTTGGGGTGATAATGCTCCCCAAAAGAACCACAGATTATCTAATAAAAATCCTAGGAATGGGCATGAGAAGTCCTTTTTAAGTTGTTGGTCAGGGAAGTCCAAAAGACTACAAAACCAGCAATCACTTTTGTTGTTGTCCTTGGTTGCCTCCCAGAAGTTGAATGTAAATTCCTGTTGTTGAAGCCATCATGAACTTGTCCATAAGAATTGGCAGATGCAGGCTGGATCTGAGCCATAAGGCTTCTCACGAGGTCTAATTTCCATGGTACTGGCAGATAATATGCAAGACGCCAAGGGAGGAAAGCAATCAATAGTCCCACCCGGCAGTGATGCCTAGAACTCCATCAGTGTCACTCAAATCTCGGTGCTAGCTAACAGCAGTTTAATTGGACTTAGGAGCTATTTAACAGGAGGGAAGTCATGCCTGGTACTGCAAACTTAACCAACTATCATGACTAGTGTGGTTATGAATATTAGAGTGAGACTTACTATAGCTACATTCCAGATCAGTATGATTAATTCCTAAGTGCTTTCTTTTTTTAGCAAACAAACTAATTTATTTTTATTCATTATTTTAAAATTTATTTTACATACCAACCACAGTTCCCACTCCCACCTTTCCTCCTGCTCCCTTCCCCCACTGCCTCCTACTCCATTCACTCCTCCTGTCTCCATTCAGATGGGGAAAATCCTCCCATGGGAATAAAGCTTGGTACATTAAGCTGAGGCAGGACCAAGCTCCTCCGCAATGCACCTAGAGTGAACAAGGCATCCCACTTGAGCCAGCCCATGCATCAGGGACAGGTCCTGGCCCCACTGCCAGGGGTCCCACAAAAGACCAAGCTACATAACTGTCACCCAGATGTAGAGGGCCCAGGACGGTCCCACGCCAAATCCCCAGCTGTCTGTCCAGAGTCCATGAGCTCCTACAAACTCAGGTCAGCTGTCTCTGTGGTTTTCCCATCATGAACTTGACCCCCACCCCCCCGCTCATATCTGTCCTCCCTCTCCTCAAGTGGACTACCAGAGCTTGGTTCAATGTTTGGCTGTGAATCTCTGCATCTATTTCCATCAGCTACTGGATGAAGGCTCCATGATGACAATTAGGGTAGTCACCAATCTGATTACAGGGGAAGGCCAGTTCAGGAACTTTCTCCACTCTTGCCAAGCTGGGTTCATCATTGTGTTCTCCAGAGAGTTTCCCTGGCACCAGGTTTCTCCCCAACTCCACAATGGCCCCTCTATCAAGATATCTCTACCACTACTCTCCCCCTCCCGCTTACCCCCCAACTTGACCATCCTGATCCCTTATGTTCCCGTTCCCCCATTCTCTTCCCTTTACTCCCCCTCCCCGTTGCCCCCAGTTTACCCAGGACATCCCATTCATTTCTTCTTCCCATGGAGACCCATGCATCTCTCTCAGGGTCTTCCTCTCCACCTAGCCTCACTGAGGCTGAGGATTGTAGAATGTTTATCCTTTGCTTTACATCTAATATCTGTTTACAAGTGAATACCGTGTTTGACTTTCTGGGTCTGGGTTACCTTGCTCGGGATGATTGTTTCTAGTTCCATCCATTTGCCTACAAATTTCATGATGTCATTGGTTTTTTTTTCCACTGAGTAAATACTCCATTGTGTAGATATACCATATTCCCTTTATCCATTCCTCGGTTGAGGGACATCTAAGTTGTTTCCATGTTCTGGTTAAGAATAATGCTGCTTTGAACATAGTTGAGCAAGTGTTCTTGTGGTATGGTTGAACATCCTTGGGATATATGGCCAAGAGTGGTATCACTGGGTCTTGAATTAAATTGATTCCCAATTTTCTGAGAAAATGCCTTACTGATTTCCAAACTAGCTGTACAACCTTTCACGCCCACCAGCAGTAGAGGTGTTGTTTCCCTTATTCCACATCCCCTCCAACATAGTCTGTCATCAGCGATTTTGCTCTTGGCCATTCAGACAAGTATAAGGTGGTAGCTCAGAGTCATTTTGATTTGCATTTTTCCCTGATAGCTAAGGATGTTGAACACTTCTTTAAGTGTACCTTGGCCATTTGAGATCCTTCTGTTGAGGATTCTCTCTTTAAGTCTGTACCCCATTATTTAATGGAATTATTTTATATCTTGATGTCTAGTTTCTTTAGTTCTTTGCATATTTTGGAGATCAGTCCTTTGTCAGATGTTGGGTTGGTGAAAATCTTTTCCCATTCCTTAGGCTATCATTTTGTCTTATTGATGGTATCTTTTGCCTTACAGAAGCTTTTCCATTTCAGGAGGTCCCATTTATTAATTGTCGATTTCAGTGCCCATGTGTTCAAGGATACTTCCCACTTCTATCAGCTGCAGTGTAACTGGATTTATATTGAGGTCTTTGATCCACTTGGACTTGAGTTTTGTGCAGTACAACAGATATGGGTCCATTTGCATTATTCTACATGCTGACATACAGTTATGCCAGCACCATTTGTTGAAGATGCTCTCTTTTTTTCCATTGTATATTTTTGGCTTCTTTGTCAACAACCCAGGTGTTCGTGAGTGTGTGGGTTTATGTCAGCATTTTTCAATTTGATTCTATGATTCACTTATGTATTTTTATCCAATACTAAACTGTCTTTATAACTATAGTTCAATAATAGAGCTTGAAGTCAGGGATCGTGATACCTCCAGAAGTTCCTATTTTGTACATTTTTTTTTTTAGCTATTGTCAGTTTTTTGTCTTTCCATATGAAGCTGAGTATTGTTCTTTCAAGGTCTGTCAAGAATTGTGTTGGGATTTTGATGGGGATTGCATTGAATCTGTAGATTGCTTTTGGTAAAACGGCCATTTTTATTGCTAATCCTACAGATCCATGAGCATGTGAGATCATTCCATATTCTGACATTTTCTTCACTTTCTTCAAAGACTTAAAATTCTTGTCATATAGGTCTTTCACAGGTTTGGTTAGACTTACCCCAAGATATCTTATATTATTTGTGGCTATTATAAATGTTGTTATTTCTCTGATTTCTTTCTCAGCCCATTTATCATTTGTGTACAAGAAGGCTACTTTTTTAAGGTAATTTTGTATCCTGCCACATTACTGAAGGTGTTTATCAGTTGTAGGAGTTCCCTGGTAGAATTTTTGGGGTACTTATGTATATTATCATATCATTTGTAAATAACAAAAGTTTGATTTCTTCCTTTACAATTTGTATCACCTTGATCTCCTTTTGTTGACTTATTGCTCTAGCCAGAAATTTAAGTACTATGTTGAATAGATATGGAGAGAGTGCACAGCCATGGGTTGCCCCTGGTTTTAGTGAAACTGCTTTGAGTTTCTTTCCATTTAATTTGATGTTGGCTGTTGCCTTGCTATATATTGCCTTTCTTATGTTTAGGAATTTTCCTTGGATCCTTGATCTCTCTAAGACCTTTATCACGGAGGAGTGTTGGATTTTGTCAAAAGTTTTTTCCACATCTAATGGGATGATAATGCATTTTTCTTTCAGTTTGTTTATATAGTGGATTATATTGACATATTTTCATATATTGAACCATCCCTGCATCTCTGGGATGAAGCCTACTTGATCATTGAGATGATTTTTTTATGTTCTCTTGGAGTCAGTTTGCCAGTATTTTGTTGAGTATTTTTGCATCAAAGTCCATAAGGTAAACATTAATTCTCCCCCCCCTGTGTGTGTGTGTGTGTGTGTGTGTGTGTGTGTGTGTCTTTCATCTTTGTTTGGTTTGGTATTAGGCTAACCATAGTCTCATAAAAAGAATTTGACATTTCTCTGTTTCTATTGTGTGGAACAATTTAATAAGTATTGGTATTATATCTTCTTTGAAATTCTGATAGGATTCTGTGCTGAAACCTGAAGCATAATGTATAAAAACTCAGAAAGAGAAACTGGGGTTCAACCTGAAGATCTAAAAAGCAAAACAGCCAGCCACTGACTCTTACCTCACCCTCAGTTCACAATGGCGATCCTGCCTCCAAAAATCTTTTTATAACCCATTTTATAATCCTCTCTAGTTCTGGGATTAAGGATGTATATCACTGCTGGCCTGGTTTCTATGGCAAGCTAGTATGGCTACCGCAATTAAAAGTGTGTGTCATCACTGCCTGGTCTATAAGGCTGGCCAGTGTGGCTGTTTTGCTTTTGAATCTTTAGGCAAGCTTTATTTGTTAAAATTTTTTTTGGTTGGGAGAATTTTGATGACTGTTTCTATTTCCTTAGGGGTTTTAGGTCTCTTTAAATTGTTTATCTGGACTTGATTTAGTTTTAATATGTGGTACCAATCCAGAAAGTTCTCCATTACTTTTAGATTTTCCAATTTGGCGGATTACAGATTTTTGAAGTATGACCTAATGATTCTCTCTATTTCTTCAGAGTCTGTTGTTATGTTCCCCTTTCTGCTTTTGATTTTGTTAATTTGGATAGTCTCTCTCTGCCTTTTGGTTAGTTTGGATAAGGGTTGTCTATCGTATTGGTTTTCTTAAAGAACCAATTCTTTGTGTCATTGATTCTTTGGATTGTTGTCTGTTTCAATTTTATTAATTTCAGCCTTCAATTTGATTATTTCCTGCCATTTACTCATCTTGTGTAAGTTTGCTTCTTTTTGTTCTAGAGTTTTCAGGTGTGCTGTTAAATCGTTTGTGTGAGATTTCTCCAAATTAGTTATGTAGGCACTCGGTGCTATGAACTTTCCTCTTAATGCTACTTTCATTGTCTCCCATAAGTTTGGGTATGTTGTGCATTCATCTCCATTGAATTCTAGGAAGTCTTTTATTTCTTTCCTTATTTCTTCCTTGACCCAGTGTTGGTTCAGTTGAGAGTTGTTCACTTTCCATTAGTTTGTGTTGTTGTCGAACTCTAACTTTAAGCCATGGTGATCCAGTAAATTACATGGGATTATGCCAATATTTTTGTACCTGTTGAGGTTTGCTTTATGCCCAAGTATGTCGTCAATTTTAGAGAAGGTTCTATGAGGTGCTGAGAAGAATGTATACTCTTTTGTGTTTGGATAAAATGTTCTGTAGATGGCTATTAAGTTCATTTGAGTCATAACATCTGTTAGTTCCCTTGTTTCTCTGTTAAGTTTCTAACTGGCAGACCAGTTCACTGGAAGAGTGTGGTGTTGAAGTCTCCCACTATTAATGTGTAATTTAAGTTTTAATAATGTTTCTTTTACAAATATGGGCCACCTTGTATTTGAGGAATAGATGTTCAGGATTAAGACTTCATCTTGATGGATTTTTCTTTTGATGAATATGAACTGCCCTTCTCCATTTCTTTTGATTAATTTTAGTTTGAAGTCTATTTCATTAGATATTAGGATAGCTACACTGACTTGCTTCTTAGAACTATTTGATTGGAAAATCTTTTCCCAACCCTTTACTCTGAGGTGATGTCTGTCTTTGAAGCCGAGGAGTGTTTCTTGTATGCAGTAGAAGGATGGATCCTGTTTTGGTATCCATTTTGTTAGCCTGTGCCTTTTTTGGTGAATTAAATCCATTGATATTAAGAGATGTTATTGACCAGTGATTGTTAGTTCCTGTTATTTTTTGGTTCTGGTAGTGATGATGGTAGTGTGTGTGTTTCCCTTCTTTGGGTTTTGTTGTGAGATTATCTATTGCGTGTATTTTTGTGGCTGCAACTGAGTTCCTTGGGTTGGAATTTTCCTTCTAGTACTTCCTGTAGTGCTAAATTTGTAGATAGGTTTTGTTTAAATTTGGTTTTGTTATGAAATATCTTTTTTCTGTCAATGTTGATTGAAAATTTTACTAAGTATTGTAGTCTGTTATGACTTCCTAGGTCCCTAGTGTCTGTAAAATGTCTGTCCAGGACCTTCTGGCTTTCAGAGTCTCCATTGAGAAGAAAGGTGTAATTACGATAGGTTGCCTTTATATGTTTCTTGGCCTTTTTCCTCTGGAGCTCTTAGTATTCTTTCTTTATTCTGTATATTTAGTGTTTTGATTATTATGTGGCAGGGGGACTTCTATGATTTTGTTGAATATGTTTTCTGTGTCTTTGAGCTCTGATTCTTCTCCTTCTTCTATCACTATTATTCTTAGGTTTGGTCATTTCATGGTGTCCCAGATTTCCTGGATGTTTTGTGTTAAAAATATATTTTATTTAACATTTCCTTTGATTGATGAATATATTTCCTCTATTGTGTGTTCAATGCCTGGGATTCTCTTCCATCTCTTGTATTATGTTGGTGATGCTTGCACCCATAGTACCTATTTGCTTCCCCTGATTTTCCATTTCCAGAATTTCTTCCATTTGTGTTTTCACTATTGTTTCTATTTCAGTTTTCTATTTATAGTTAAGTTTCTATTTCTATTTAAGTCTTGAACCATTTCTTTTGCCTGTTGGGTTGTTTTTTTCTTGGTTTTCTTTGTTTACTTTAAAGGATTTTACTGATTTCTTCCAAATTTTTGTTTGTCTTTCCCTCAACTTCTTTAGGGGAATTTTTCATTTCCTCTTTAAGATACTTTATCATCTCCATAAAGTAATTTATAAGTTTGATTTCTTGTGTTTTAGCTGCATTGGACTCTTCAGGTGTTGCTGTTTTAGGGTCACTGGGTTCTGGTGGTACATATTGCTTTCATTTACTCATCTTTTCTTTTAACTGATGTGGCTTGTGCCTGTGTGTGGTTTACACCTGTGCCTATGTAGCTTGCTGGGACTATGGTATGACTGTGTATATATATAAATAATGCATACAAACACTCATATATTCATTATATATAACATATATATGTTATATATATATATATAATGACAAAGAGGTGAGCTCATGAGTTTGAGAGGGAATAGGAGGTAAAAAATGGAAGGGTTTGGAGAAATAAGATTGAGGAGGAAAATTATGTAATATTTTAATTAACAATAAGTATCTCAGGCAAAGTATCATGAGGAACAATTATCAGTCCTGTGAAGAAGGAGCAAACAAATAAGCTGGGGCAGAGAGCATCATTTGAGCAGACTGTCTTTCTAAGGGGAGGGAGATGTGGACCTCATATCAGACTTTATTGAGTTTCCACAGCAGACATTTCTGCTTTTCAACTTTTTCCCCTTCCTTTCATTTTTTTATGTCAAAGAATTTCTAGAGCAATTTTGCTGTTTGAGTTCCCATATTCATGCTAAGTATAATCTATCTCTTGCAGTGATTATTGGTAATTTTGTTTAGAGTGATGCTCTTGAGCGTTGCCCAAAGGATAGCTCAAATATGTGCTGCCTTTCCTAGACTTCAGAGCTACCCATTCCCTCTGTGTGTGGGTGTGTCAAATTACTAGCACTTCCAGTTTCAAACATGATAAAGGACATTCCAAGGAAGTTCTCCAGTTCATCTTCTCTCTACTCCATGTATCACTTAATTTATTACACTCCTCCCTCTCTTCCTTCCTCTTTCCTCCTTTTTGGTGTTGTTTTTGCTATTTATTTTTGAGATAGCATCTTCTTCTGTAGCACAGACTGCCCTGGACCTGAATATGTCACCCATGCTGGCCTCAAACTCATGGTAATCTTCCCCACTGAATTTCCTAAGAACTAGAGTTGCAGATATGAACCACCACATCTGGCCTTCCTTATTCTCTCTTGTTGTTTTTCTTAGAAGTTCAACCTCAATTCCAGCACTCGGGAGGCAGGGGCAGGTGGATCTCTGTGAGTTCGAGGTCAGTCTGATCTACAAGAGCTAGTTCCAGGACAGGCTCCAAAGCTACAGAGAAACCCTGTCTTGAAAAACCAAAACCAAACAAACAAAAACTGCCTCTACATCTTGGTAGTTGTGTCTCCTGATGGGTCAGAATTCATTAGTAGTTGAATGTCCTTGAAATAACAGATTATTCTTACTATATCAGAAACTAAGGCACCAGGACATCCATACATGTCTGCTAACTAAAGGTTTGTATCCTCAAAATAACTTGTTTACATTGAGGTTTGGACACCACTACTTTTGTGGGCTTTTCTAGAGATTCTGAGAAGAAATTCCCTCAGGGGAGGTACTGTCTACCATAGCTTGGGAAAGAAAAGGGTCACCTTTCTGTGTGACTATGCTTCCTTACTCATAAATATTCATGAAATAAAAATTCTATGACACAGAACTCATTGGGCTGTCTCCTTGGAGGGTTTGCTTTGTTTATCTTTACTAAATAAGCCTCTTGAGCTGCCTGAGTGTTTTTTAGAAATTCTTTTCCTCAAGAAAACAAGAACTGAGGGATCCCTGTAAGAGAATTGCTCACTGTCTCCCTTTGTCCAACAGTCTCCTGTTCTCTCAACCACCCACCTTTGCAGACTAGCGTCTTTATAACTTCCATTTTCTCACATCCTGACCCCTCAGATGGCAAAAGACCTTCACCTCCACTGTTCCAATAAACAATGGTCCTCAGCATCTCTCTGCTCATTCGAACCATTTTCTGAGCAGCCTTTTTTAACTACGCTGCTTTTAATGCTGTGCTGACTGCACTGAGGAACTTGAGCTGCCCTTGTTTTTTGGGTACTTTCTTTTCTCTCCAGGTTTTGTGATGACTTCAGTTATTTTATTTCTTTCCATAGGTTTCAATTTTTGAGCTCTCTTCAAGCGCTTACATTTGATTAACTTCTTTATTTTCATTTGAATTTCCTCACCAACCTGCAAGGTTTAAGAGCTCAGTGAAGATCCAGCTTCTGAATTGCTATAACAGACTCCAACTCTGCTCTAGTTCCTTATTTTGGTTGTTAATTTGGTTGGTATCACCATGTGGATAGCTCTTTGAAAATATTAGTTACTTTTTTTTCCATTTTATATTTTTTGCTTCTTTGTCAAAAATCAGGTGTTCATAGGTGTGGATTAATACCTGGGTCGTCGATTCAGTTCCATTGGTCCTCCTGTCTGTTCTTATGCCAAATACCACGCTGTTTTTAGTACTGTAGCTCTGTAGTAGAGTTTGAAGTGAGTGATTGTGTTGCCTCCAGAAGTTCCTTTATTGTGCAGGATTATTTTGGCTATCCTGGGTTTTTTGCTTTTCCATGTGAAGTTGAGTACTGTTCTTTCAAGGTCTGTGAAGATTTTTTCTTGGATTTTGCTGGGTGTTGCATTGAATCTGTAGATTGCTTTTGGTAAGATTGCCATTTTTACTATGTTAATTCTGCCTACCCAAGAGCATGGGAGATCTTTCCATTTTCTGGTGTCTTCTTCAATTTCTTTCTTCAAAGATTTAAAGTTCTTGTCATTTAGGTCTTCCACTTGTTTGGTTAAAATTACTCTGAGACATTTTATGCTATTTGTGGCTCCTGTGAAGGGTGATGTTTCTCTGATTTCTTTCTCAGCTCATTTATCATCTGTGTAAAGGAGGGCTACTGTTTTTTTTTGAGTTAATCTTATATCATGCTACATTACTGAAAGTATTTATGAGTTGTAGAAGTTCCTTGGTAGAATTTTTGGGGTTGCTTATGTAAACTATTATATCATCAGCAAATAGTAAGAGTTTGACTTCTTCTTGTCCAATTTATATCCTCTTGATCTCCTTTTTGTGTCTTATTGCTCTAGCTAGGACCTTAAGAACTACATTGAATAGATATGGAGAGAGTGGAAAATTTTGTCTTGTTCCTGATTTCAGTAGGATCGCTTTGAGTTTCTCTCCATTTATTTTGACATTGGCTGTTGGCTTGCTGTATATTGCCTTTATTATGTTTAGGTATGTTCCTTGTATCCCTGCTCTCTACAAGACCTTTATCATGAAGGGATGTTATATTTTGTCAAAGGCTTTTTTCAGCATCTAATAAGAAGATCATGTGGTTTTTATTTTTCAGTTTGTTTATATGGTGGAGTACATTGGCAAATAAAAGTATGTTGAACCATCCCTGCATCTCTGGGATGAAGCTGACTTGATCATGGTTGATTATGTTTCTGATACGTTCTTGGATTCTATTTGCCAGCATTTCATTGAGTACTTTTGCATCAATGCAGGAGGTCCTCTAACCTTGATCTCATTCTGTGGTTTCTTCTCACACCCAGAGTGAATCTAGAAACTCCTTCTGTTAAAATATTGTAGACATCAGGGAGTGTGATGCAGGGAGTCGCAGGAGAGTGAAGAAACTGCCCAACTCTCATCCATTGTAGAGACAAGTGTGACCAGTGGAGGTCCATGGTATGTAAAGAAGATTAACTACCAAAGTGAAGATGGCTATAGCAAATGTCTGACACTTTTCAGCTAAAGGCAGACACCAACAGTAAACTATAAGAACAAATCCACAAGTTCAACCAACCCCTTATCCATGCACACGTATAGAGATCTCCATCTTTCAAGATTCAAAAAGAATCCACTCTAGTTTTTAGCATTTTGAAAACCTTTTTTATTCTATTTTTTCCACCCCTGATATGCCTTCTTTTATCTTCAGTTTACTACTTTTAAATATTTAATATTACTTTAACTTTAAATTTTTAATTTGTCAATTTTATAAATGCATATAATGCATTCTAGTACTCTAGCATCCATCCTCTCCTATCTCTTTCCCATTCCTGTCAATGTGCCCTCTTCTTTCATGTTTTCATGCTTTGACTTGTGACCTGTTGAGTTTAACCTGGGCCAACTGTGTAATCATAAGATTCAAACTATGATAAGGAGCACAGGTTTGTTAGAACGTGTGGCCAGTGAGCCCAAAAGACTCTTCCATCATAACCTTTCAATTCTGGGATTTCAGGTGCACACTGAACCCAGATTTCATGTGAATGCTAAGGACACAAACCCAGGCCCTCATGTTTATGTGCAAAATACTTTATAGACAACTTATCTTTTCAGCTTCAAAAACAGAAATTTTAAGAAAATACAATAAAGTAAAAATATCTAAAACCCTGTCTTGAAAACAAAAAAAAATATAAATAATGTAGAAGGCTGTGAATTGTTGCATTCTGGGCATGATTGGTGTAGGAGGTCCTTCTGTATTTGTGTTGCTTTCATTGGTTAATAAAAAAACTGCTTTGGGCCTGGTGATAGGGCAGAACTTAGGTAGGCAGGGAGACAGAACTGAATTCTGGGAGGAAGAAAGCAGAGTCACAGAGCTGCCATGGAGACGCCAGGTCAGACATGCTAAATCTTTCCTGGTAAGCCACGACCTCATGGTGAACACAGATTAATAGAAATGGGTTAAATCAAGATGTGAGAGTTAGCCAATAGGAGGCTAGAGCTAATGGCCAAGCAGTGTTTTAATTAATACAGTTTCTGTGTGATTATTTCCGGTGTAAGATAGCCGGGTGGCTGGGACAAAAAGCAGGCCCTCTCTCCATCAACACACGATAAAGCAACTCAAACATGATCATAAAGCAGTTATGGTTGCCTGCACTGAACCTTCACAAAACAAGACAGGCATCAGTCAAGCATGAATCTTGGAGGGACAACTAGCTCCATATCGCAAACTGATAACCTATTGTCTTCTGGTGGATTCTGGGGGAAGAGGCAGGTATTATCTTTACTTGTGTACCTACAGGTGGGCCCACTAGGCTCCTGATTTTTTACAAAGAAGCTAAAAGTATACAATGGAAAAAAGAAAGTATCTTCAACAAATGGTGCTGGCATAATTGGATGTAAACATGTAGAAGAATGCAAATAGACCTGTATCTATCCCCATGCACAAAACAAAAGTCCAGATAGATCAAAGACCAATATATATCCAGTCACACTGAAACTAATAAAAGAGAAAGTGGGAAGTAGTTCTGAATGCATGGGCACAGGAGACCACTTCCTAAGTAAAATGCCGGTAGCACAGACACTGAGAGCAACAATAAACAAATAGGACCTTCTTAAACTGAGAAACTTCTGTAAGGCAAAGGACACAGTCAATAAGATGGAAACAGCAGATTACTGAGTAGGAAGAGGTCTTCACCAACCCCACATCAGACAGAGGACTGACCTAAAAATATATAAGGAAATCAAGAAATTAAACATCAAAACTCCAAATAATCCAATCAAAAAATGGGGTACAGATCTAAACAGAGAATTCTTAACAGAAGAATCTCAAATGGCTGAAAGAGACTTAAAGAAATGTTCAACATCCTTAGCCATCAGGGAAATGTAAATCAAAATGACTCTGAGATCCCATCTTACATCAGTCAAGATGATTAATATAAAAATATCAGTAATAGCTTATGATGGAGAGGATTTGGAGTAAAGGGAACACTCCTTCATTTCTGGTGGGAGTATAAACTTGGACAGCCATTTTGGACATCAGTATGGTGATTTCTCTGAAAATTGGGAATCAACCTACTTCAAGACCTAGCAATATCATTCTTGGGCATATACCCAAAGGATGCCCAATCATGCTGCAAGGATATTTGTTCGACTATGTTCATAGCAGCATTATTTGTCATAGCCAGAACCTGTAGTCAACCTAGATGCCCATCAACTGAAGAATGGATAAGGAAATGTAGTAAATTTACACAATGGAGTACTACCTGGAAGTAAAAAACAATGACATCGTGAAATTTGCATGCAAATGGATGGAACTAGTAAAAACCATCCTGTGTGAGGTAACACAGAAAGACAAACACAGTATGTACTCACTCATACGTGAATATTATACATAAAGCAAAGGATAACCAGAGTATAATCCATAATTCCAGAGAAGCTAAGTAACAAGGAGAAACCTAAGAGAAACATAAATAGATCACCCTGGGAATGGGAAATAGACAAAAATCTCCTGAGAAAATTGGAAGGAAGGGGATGGGGGAAGAAGGGAGGGCAGAAGGGGAGGAGGAGAAGAGAAGGAAAGAGAGAGGAGAACAAGAGGGAATGGGATAGTTTAGCTGAGGGAGGAGCAGAGAGGGTGAACAAGGAAAGAGATATCTTGATTGAAGGAGCCATTATGGGGCTAGTAAGAAACCTAAAAATAGGCAAATTCCTAGGAATCCACAAGGATGATCCCAGCTAAGACCTTAAGCAGTAGTGGAGAAGGTGCCTGAACTGGCCTTGCCCTGTCATCAGATTGATGACTGCCTTAATTGCCACCATAGAACCTTCATTCAGCAACTGATGAGAGCAGCACAGTGGAGCACTGGGCTGAGCTCCCAAAGTTCAAAGGAAGAGGGGGAGGAAAGAAATATGAGCAAAAGGGTCAAGACCATGATGGGGATAACCATTGAAACAGTTTACCTGAGTTAGTGGGTGCTCACTGACTCCAGACTTACAGTGAAGGAACCAGCATACAATCAAACTAAGCCTTCTGAATGTGATGTCAGTTTTATGGCTGGGGTTGTCTGTGGAGCCAGTGGCCATGTAATCAGGATTTATCCCTACTGCTTGAACTGGCATTTTGGAACCCATTCTCTTTGAAGGGATACCTTGCTTGGCTTAGTGGGGAGGGCCTTTGTCCTGCCTCAAGGTGATATGCTAGACTTTGTTGACTTCCCTTGGGAAGCCTTACCCTCTTCTGAAGATTGGATGGGGTCTGGGTGGGGAAAAGGTAGAGGGATTGTGAGGAGGAGAGGAAGTGGTAACTGGGAATGGAATGTAAAATAAAAAAGATTGATTTTTAAAAATAAATGAATTAATTGAAAAGCAAAAAAAAAATAGATATATAATAGAGTATTTAATCTAATTTTTCCAAATACAAACAGACTGGATATTGTAACTGTAATTCTTAGGTGATAACTGTTTTACTGTATATAATCTTACTATGATAAAGATAAAAAACCTTTCTTTTTAATTAAAGAAAATGGAGAAATGCTGTGGAATAATCCTCTTGTACACTGTAAAGATCTGTCACTCAAATAGTTTTGATAAAACTCTGATTTGCTAGTAACCGGACAGGAAGTTTAGGTGGGGCAACTAAACTAACCATGATGGAAAGAAGAAGGGTAGAGTGCCCGGAGTCACCAGACCGTCACAGAAGAAGCAGGAGATGAACATGTCATGCTAATAAAGGTACTGATACGTGGCAGAGCATAAATAAGGAATATGGATTAACTTAAAATATAAGAGCTAGTAAGTAGTAAGTCTGAGCTATTGGCTGAGCATTTATAATTTATAGTAAGCCAAGGAGTCAATTATTTGGGAAGCATTTGCTGGATATTTCAGAATGGGAGCGGAAGAGAAAAGTACATTTACAAACATGTACAAGTCACAACACGTACACACAAGACACATGAGAAAGTAAGGCAATGTGACTCCTCCAAAAGAGCACAATTCTTCAACCAGTGGACTCAACAATATTGAAATCAGTAAATTGTGTGAATATTTCAAAAGTATACAGGTAAAAATGATAAATGATATAGAAGATGATACAAATAAGCAGATAAATCCAGTCTAAGACCTGAAGAAAGTCAGCAGCATATAGAAGAAATGTATCAAAATGGATGAGAAAATCAGCAATATGCATAAAAAGTAACCAACATAAAAGAAAAGTTCACACAGGATATTGAAAACTTGAATAATTTTAAAGAAAAAAATGCTAGACATGAAAAACTCAATGAATTAAATAAACAGTACAAGTATTACAAATAGGCCTGATCAATCAATGGAAAAAAAATCAAGGGCAGAGGAAAGCTCAAGGTAATACTGCATTCAAACATCAAAGAAAAGGAAGAGATGAGCATATCTTACATGTTACATTTGGATATGATCAGGAAACCAAATCTAAGAATTCATGGAATAAAAAGATAAACAATGAAAGTATAGAGAATCTACTCAATTGGAGTCCATTCCATATAAGGTGATATTGTGCTCAGCCTAGATACAGGGAAGAGAGTCTTGGACCTGCCTCAAGTGATGAGACAGACTTTGTTGATTCGCCCTGGGAGGCTTCACCCTCTCTGAGGAATAGATGGGGAATAGGGTGGGAAAAGAAGGAGAAGTGGGAGGAGGGGGAGGAGAGGGAACTGGGATTGGTATGTAAAATGAAAAAGATTATTTTAATAATAAAAATAATAGTTTTAGCAACCGGACAAAGGAAATTAAAGCCAACAATTCTAACAGTATATACAAAAATACTGACATCCAAACATAAGAAGCGTTAAGAATCACAAACTGACATGACCAAAGAGCAACCTCTTCATGACATATTATAGTCAAGATATCAGAATTTACAAAGTAAAGAAACAATACTAGAAGCTGCCAGAGAAAACACTTTACCATGCTACAAAGGCAAATACAGCAGAATAAAAACTCTTTAAACACTAACTCCCAAACTAGGAAAACAAGGAATGATAAATTTCAAGGCCCAAAAGTAAATATCATCAACTAAAATTTCTATATGCAAGCAAAAACAGAAACAAAACTCCTTTAAAATGAACAGTGAAATACATATGTATGTACATGCATACATACAAACACAGACTAGTGCTATCATAACCTTCAAACCAGAACTGTAGAAGGCACTTAAAGGAATATCACACACAGAGCAGGAAGAACGAGGTCTTGGTCATTGCACAAGAAAGAAGAAATTAGGAATAGAAAAACAGAGGAAAGATAGGAAGGAATCCACTATATCCAGCACACTAACCTGGCAAATAGAGAGGAAAATAGAGACCAAATAATAATCCAACCTATCAGAAAAACAGCCAACAAAATTAGCTATCATCTGTCAGCAATAAAATCTTAAGTATAATGTCCTTGATTAAAGTAACTAGAAATACAGATTGATTGACTGTATTTTAAAAATGAAACAAAGCAGAACAAACTGGAATCAACTATCTATTGTTTCTAAGACAAAGACACACATAGACAAAAAAGTCTATTAAGACAATGAGAGTTGGTGTAAGATGGTATCTCAGTCATTTGATTTTTTATTTCCCTGATGGCTAAGGACATTGAAAATTTCCTTAAGGATCTTCGTCTAGTAACTGATGGAAGCAGATGCAGGGATCCACAGCATAGCACTGAGCTGAGCTCCTGATGTCCAGTGGAAGAGAGAGAGGAGCAATAATATGAGCAAAGGGGTCAAGACCATGGTGGGAGAACCCACTGAAACAGCTTACCTGAGCTAATGGGAGCTCACCAACTCCAACCAGCATAGGACCAAACTAGGTTTTCTGAATGTCAGTGAGGCTGCATGGTTGGGGCAGACTGTGGCAGTCAAACCAGGACTTATCCCTACTGTGTGTATTGGCTTTTGGGAACCCATTCTCTTTGGAGGGTTACTTTGCTCAGCCTAGATATAGTGGGGAGGGCCTTGGTTCTGCCTCAGAGCAATGTGATAGACTTTGTTGACTCTCCATGGGAAGCCTTACCCTCTCTGAGAATTGAGCAGGGGCTGGGGTGGGGGAGAAGATAGAGGAAGTAGGAGGAACTGAGGGAGTAGGAACTGGAATTAGTGCATATGTAAAATGAGAAAATATAGTTTTAAAAAATGAATAAAATAATTCTAGTAATATCTTTGCTGTATAAGTCTCCCATCTGACTAAGTGGCTAGACTTGCAGTCTCCTCTCTGTATTTAAATTGTTCAAAGTGTAACCTGAATCATAAACCTAAAAGAAAAAAAAAAGACAGTTAGCTGGGCAGTGGTGGCACATGCCTAAAATCCTAGCTCTCAGGAGGCAGAGGCAGGCTGATCTCTGTGAGTTCAAAGCTAGCCTAGTCTACAGAGCAAGTTCCAGGACAGCCAGGGCTGTTACACAAACAAACCCTGTCCCAGAATAAAAAACTAAAACAAAAAACAAAAACAGTTATTTGGTATTTGAGAAATATTTTATTTATTTATTGCTGACTGTATATAATAAAGATGTCAGAAAAAAATAAAAACAAAAAAAACAAAACAAAATAAATAAACCTAAAAGAAACTTAATACAATAGTATTTAACAAATGAATAGTTATAACCTATCAACTTAAAGGTAACTATCAAAATGTGAAATCATCTTATTATTAGCTATCATAACAAATTTTTGATGGTTTAATAAATTATTTTTATAAACATAAAAAAGAAACTTAATAATGATAGTATATATGGAAGGCAAAATGTGTCTAGGATATCTTCTCTTTGTGCATTAGTCAGAGATGGATATATGCTTTCATTAAAGAGATTTTTCTTTATAAAAGGGAGAGAGAGAGATAAAGAGAGAATGAGAACTGAACACAAGTTGGCATAACCATTCTAATATCTGATAAAGTAGATTACAAATCAAATTAGTCAGAAGAGGCAAGAATAAAAAAATAAATAAATAAATGTCACTACCAAATTAATAGGATAGTTCATCAAATATATAACAACCATCAATACATATGCATCAAAGTTGGAAAGGCCCAATTTCATTAAAAAATATTGGTGTGGGAGGGCCTTCTGTCTATATGTTGCTTTTATATTGGTTAATGAATAAAGAAACTGCCTTGGCCTGTTGATAGGGCAAAGCTTAGGTAGGCAGGGAAAACTAGACTGAATGCTGGGAGAAAGAAGGTGGAGGGAGAGATGCCAAGGAGCCGTTGGAGACAGATGACTGTTAGAATCTTGCCAGTAAGCCACTGTCACGTGGCAATACAAAGATTAATAAAAATGAGTTAATTAATATGTAAGAGTTAACCAATAAGAAGCTAGAGCTAATGGGCTAGTCACTGATTTAATTAATACAGTTTCTGTGTGATTATTTCAGGCTGAGCAACTGGGAACCAACAAGTGGCTCCCTCCAACAAAATATAATGGACATAATGATCAGACAGGTGCAATAAGATATCATTCAACAACTGAAAAAGCAAAACAAACAAAAATCCAAAAGACAAAAAACAACAAAAATTCCTCAACTTTAAACTACACCATGGATCAAATGGAGTCAACAGATAACTACAAAACGTTCATCCACTAGATGAAGAACACACATTTTTTCTCATCAGACCATGGAACTATCCCTAAAACAGATCCCACTCTAGTCTAGAAACCAAATCTTACCAAATACAAAGGAATCAAAATAATTCTCTTATATCTGATCATATTGCTGTTTGACAAAAGTAGAACTAGATATCAGGAAAGACTACTGAGACAACACAAGGACATTGATTGCTATGCTCTTAATATTTTGAAATTCATTGTATGTGTGTAAGCATTTTGCCTGCATGTAGGTATGTACATCTCATGTATGCCTGGTGCCCAAAGAGGTCAGAATAGGTTGCTGGATCCCCTGGAACTGGAATTGCAGGTTATGAAACACCATATGGATGCTGGGAAAATAAACCTGGGTTTTGTTCACAGGCAATATATGCTGTTGTTTGCTAAGCCATCTCTTCAGCTTCACGATTCCCTCTTGGATTGTCAGCCACTATTTGAAGAAATTGGGAAGGAAGTTTTTTCTTTCTTTTTTCTTAAAAAAAGAAACTATCCTTTTTTTATTTTACATTCCAATCTCAGTTCCCACTCTTTCCCCTTCTCCCATTCCCTCCATCTTCCCCCTCCCCACTCGACCCCTCATCCACTCCCAGAGAGGGCAAGGCACATTGCTCCTAGGAAGGACCAAGGCCCTCCCCACTATATCCAGGCTGAGCAAGGCACCCATCCAAAGAAAATGGGTTCCTAAAAGCCAGTACAAGCTGCAGGGACAAATCCTGGTGCTATTGCCAGTGGCCCCACTGTCTGTCCCAGCCATACAACTGTTACCCAATTTCAAATGGTCTAGATTGGTCCTGTGCTGGTTCTTTTCCTGTCTGATTGGATGTGGTAAGCTCCAATTAGCTCAGGTAAGCTATTTCAGTGGGTGTCCCCATCATGGTCTTGACCACTTTACTCACATTCTCATTCCTCTCTCTCTTCAACTGGACTTTGGGAGCTCAGCCCAGTGCCCCACAGCAGGTCTCTGCCCCTGTCTCCATCAGTTGCTGAATGTAGGTTTTATGGTGATATTTAAGATAGTCATTAATTTCACTACAGGGCAAGGCCAGTTCAGGCACCCACTCCTCTATTGCTTAGGGTCTTAGCTGTAGTCATTCTTGTGGATTTCTGGGAATTTCTTTGGTGCCAGGTTTCTTGCTAGGCCCATAATGGCTCCCTCGATCAAGATCTCTCTTCCCTTGCTCTCTGTCTCTGTCCTTCCTCCATGTCAACTATTCCATTCCCTCAAGTTCTCCTCCCCCTCCCCTTCTCCCCTTCTCTTACTTTTCTACCCTCCTTTCTCCCCCTACCCCCATGCTCCCAGTTTTGTCAGGCAATCTTTTCTATTTCTCCTTCCCAGGAGGATCTATATATGTTTCTTTTAGGGTTCACTTTGTTACTTAACTTCTCTAGGGTCGTGGATTTTATGCTTATTATCCTTTGCTTTACACCTAGTATTCACCTATGAGTGAGTACATACAATGTTCATCTTTCTGGGTCAGGGTTGCCTCATTGTGAATTTTTTTTTCTAGTTCCATCCATTTGCATGCGAATTTCAAGATGTCATTGTTTTTTATTGCTGAGCAGTACTCCATTGTGTAACTGTACCACATTTTCTTTAACTGTTCGTCAGCTGAGGGGCATCTAGGTCATTTCAAAGTTCTGCCTATTACAAATAATGCTGCTATGAACATAGTTATATGCTCAAGAGTGGTATTGCTAGGTCCTGAGAGCGGTTGATTCCCAATTTTCTGAGATACAACCACACTGATTTACAGAGTGGTTGTACCATTTTTCACTCCCACCAGCAATGGAGGAGTGTTCCCCTTACTCCACACCTTCTCCAGTATAAGCTACCATTGGTGTTTTTAATCTCAGCCATTCTGACTGATGTAAGATGGTATCTCAGAGTTGTTTTGATTTGCATTTCCCTGATGGCTAAAGATGTTGAACATTTCCTTAAGTATCTTTTGGCCATGTGAGATTCTTCTGTTGAGAATTTTCTGTTTAGATCTGTACCCCAGTTTTTACTTGGATTATTTGGTGTTTTTCTGTTTAGTTTCGTGAGTTTTTTATATATTTTGGAGATCAGTCCTCTGTCTGATGTGGGGTTGGTGGAGATTGTTTCCCATTCAGTAGACTGCTATTTGTCTTATTGACTTTGTCCTTTGCCCTACAGAAACTTCTCAGTTTCAGGAGTTCCTATTTATTCATTGTTGTTCTCAGTGTCTGTGCTACTGGTGTTATATTTAGGAAGTGGTCTCCTATGCTCATGCATTGAAGGCTATTTCCCACTTTCTCTTCTATCAGGTTCAGTGTGGTTGGATTTATGGAAAGGATGTTTTAAAATTCCTAGAATCCGATGAAAATGAAAGCACAGTTCATGAGATCCAAATTCCACAAGAGGAGACTTTTTTTGGTTCCAAGTACTTCCATTAAAAATCAAGAAGATCTAAAATGAGTGATCTAATACATCTCAAATTCTTGGGAAAGCAAGAACATGCCAAAACAATAGAGGGCAAGAAATACTGAACATCACAGCAAAAATTAATGGAATGAAAAACATGTACAACTGACAAGAATTGTTTTTTGAAAAAATTTACAAGACTAGCAAACTCATAGCTAAATCATACAAAATGAAAAGAAGATTGAAAACAATAGAACTGAGGTGAAAGGAGAGAAGTACCACAGATTTCAATGAAATTCAGGGAATCATTAGGAACCACCTATATTTAAAAACAAAGAGAAAATAAAAATCAAAGCTGGAAAAATCTAGAACAAATTCTCAGACATATAAAACCTAACAGCATTAAATCAAGAATATATAAGTAATCTTAACAAACCTATAACATCTAAGGAGATTATGGAAATAATAAAAACAAATCTATAAATGAAGAAAATCTCAAGACCAGACAGATTCATAGCCAAATTCGAACAAACCTTTAAAGAAGAGTTAATAACAATGCTTCTTAAACTGTCTCATAAAAGGAGAAAGGGAAGGAAGGCTATCATGCTCACACTATGAAATCAGCTTTACTCTGATACCAAAACCTTGTAAAGGAATAATGACAACAAGCAAAGAAGAAAAAAAGAAAAACTAAAGACTAATTTGCCCAAGAAACATACATGCAAAAAAAATTTCTCAATAAAATTTTTGAAAACTGACTGATCTCTGGGACACATTGTGGTGATGATTACACCAAGACCATGTTGGTTTCTTTCCAGGACACAAGACTGTTTTAACATACATAAATCTCAAGTGTAATATTGGATACAAACAAACTTAAGGGCAGAAATTACATAATCATCTCAATAGGTTCTGAAAGGTCTTTAACAAAATTCAATATCTCTATATATAAGAAAAGGACTAGAAAGAACCTACCTCAGCATAATAAAACCTATATAGGGCAAATATATTGTTAGCATATACAAAATATAGGCCAATGTAATCCTCATAAAAATTCCAATGTCATTCTTCATAGAACTAGGAAAAAAACATTAAAGTTTATATAGAAACACAGGCATCCATATAACCAAATCTATTCTTAGCAGAAAGAGCAAAGGCACCACAGTATTTGATCTAAATTGTTAGAAAGCCATAGCAATAAAACCAGCACAGTCCTGCCATAAATATACATGCAAAACAATAAGATAGAATATAGGTCTCAGAAATAGCTCTACAGGTGCAACTACCTAACTTTTTTTTTTTTTTACAAAGATGTCAAAAATTGACATTGGAGAAAAGACAGCCTCTTTAACAAATGGCAGGAGGAAAACTGGACTTCTACACATTAAAGAGTGACACAGAATCCACATATTTCAGTCTCTGCACAGATCAACTCAAACTGAATCATAGCCCTTAATGTAAGACCTGAAACGTGCAAACTACTGGAAGAAAACATTGGAAAAACACTCCAAGATCAAAGATTAGGCAAGAATTCTCTGTAAAGTACTCCAATAACACAGGAAATAACTCCAAAAATTGAAAATGGGAAACTTTAGCACAGTTATGGAAACAATCACCAACCTGAAAAGATGATCTATAAATGGTAAGAAAAAGTCTTTACAAGAGCACATCATGCAAGGGAGCAAGTTCTCAAAAATATAAAGTGCTAATGTTTAAACAAAAAATATTCAATTAATAAATGGGCTAATGAACTGGGTAGACCTTTCTACAAAGAAGAAATATAAATAGGCAATAAACATTTGAAAACATATGCTACATCCCTAGCCATCAGAGAAATGAACTTTAAAGTTGCTGTGAGATTCTATTTCATCCCAGTAATAATGGTTATCACAGAAACAAACGATACAAAATCTGGTAAATACATGGGGCAGGAGGAACGCTCATTCAATCCTGTTGGGCTTGTAAACTTGTAAACATACTGTGGAAATCAGTATTGCAGTTCCTCTAAAAGATTAAAAACAGAACTATCATATGTCCCAGCTACACATAATTGGATGTATATCCAAATGACTCTAAGTAAACATATTACACAGATACTTACACATCCATGTTTATTTCTCCATTATTTATAATAGTTAAGAGATGGAACCCATCTAGCTATACATTAGTAGCTAACTGAAAAAGAAAATGTAGCAAATATATGCAAATATATATAATGGAATTTTATGTAGTTATGGAAAAAAATGAAATTATGACATTTACAGGAGAAATGGATGGAACTAGAAATCGTTATGTCAATTAGAAAAAGCAGATGCAGAAAGACATATTATTATATGCTTTCCATATGAGGAACTTAGATTTAAAATTTTACATATCTATACTTATATATGTGTGTATGTGCATGCATGTGAACAGGTTTATATGTGTAGGTCATAAAGCCAACCTATGAAAGGAGGTCATAGAAGAAGGTAAGAGATCTTACAGGAGGGGAAGACATCATTATGTGAAAGGCCTAGTGATGCAAGACATAACACAGGGTACAAAAGACACTCTCAGAGTTCACTAGTATAAACCTGAACCCCATCTATCTGTTCAGGATTGCAGGATTCTATATATATACTGTGCATGAGTAATATTATATTGGTTTTTAGATGTTTAACTTGTATCTATCTGCCAATTCTAAACAAGTAATTCTTATGGGGTTTTAGCTCTGACCTTTTCTGGATGTTTTAGAACTATTTTTTTAATTATCTGACAATTCCATAAAATGTCTTTTGATCATATTTACAGCATTCAACTCAACTCCTCCAAGATTTGCCCATCTTGCTCCCCCCTTAACTTCCTGTCCTCTGTTTTTGTTTTGTTTTGTTTCTTTGAGATGGATCAAGTGCAGTTTGTGCTGCCTGTATACTCCTGGGTGTGTGGGCTTTTTCCGGAGCATCCACCTACTAGGAGACACATACTTAAGAAAATGGAATTTCCCTCTCCCAGAAGCCATTCTTTGTTGATAACCCTTCAGCCAGCTCTGACATTTTTCCTTTTTGGTAATTGGTTTTTATTTATTTGGCTGACCTCAAACTCACAGAGACCTGCTGCCTCTGCTTCCTGTGTGCCACCACCAACAACTAGTAATTGTTTTTAATCCCACTTCATTTGGATTATATTTCAAGACATTCTTAAATATAAATAATAAAATGAAGAAATGTACAGATTCTCATCCAGAATGCATGATTTGTTTAGAAAATAACTTGAAGAGGATGTAATGATTTGTGCGAGTTTTCGCTGTTTGTGTATGTGTTTGTATGCTTAGGTTTCTAAGCAGGCACTGGCTCTCATGAAGTGAAGAGGTTTATTAAGTGCTTTATTCAAAACATCAATTAAGTGTTATCATCACTTAACAAAAATTAGGAACATGGACAATGTACTCATATACATTGTAGCACAGCTGTGCATTTTTCTTGCCTGCAGATTTTTACCCCAAGAGGGAAAGTAAGATGCAGCTAGGTGAGACCATTATAGAGCCTGCACTCAGAACCAGGAAGGTGTGCGCAGAGATGCTGAAAAACCCTTAAAGCCTGGTTTCTAAGGGAACGCTGGCTATCACAGAGCTACGCAGGAGGTGGATGAGTCAGCCCTCTCTTCATTCCATTCACTCTGCCAAAGCTAACAAAAGAGAGGTCTCGGGAGATTTATGAAGATCATCCTGAAATCACGGAATAGCATCAGCCATGCCATCTTTCTGTACCAAGGAAGAAACCAAGCTTTCTGCTTTTCTTTAGACTGAAATCATTAAATTGCAAAGCTCTCGGCCCTCGTAGCATCAGGATCAGTCGGGACAATGAGAAACACTGGCTTTGTTCATGAAGGAACGTGGCCTTTGGCAGTTATTCGCTCCCTCAGACATGCATTCAAGTGCAGAATATGGAAACGGGGCTGGGGGGTGGGGTGGGTGTGCATGAGTCATCCCTCAAAGGAGCTTCATCAAGTCCCTGATTTTATAAATCAACATTTGCTGTGTTTAGGAATTGGGGTTAGTGCAGTGATAAACTATAATTACGAAACCTTCTGAAATTCATAATCTTGTGAGCAAGGATAGAAACAAGAAAAAATACATAAATTCAAAAATATATTCTGAAGGAAAATAATAGGAACAATAGAAAAATTGTAAGAGTCTCTACCTTACATCAGGTGGCCAAGCAATGCTCCCCTAATATGGACTCTTAACATCAAGGTTATGAAGTAATAATTTTTGTAGGGTGAGAGCACCCAGTTCCAGACAATAGCAGTGCAAAGGCCGGGAGGAACAAAGAGCTCTGCCTGCATCTCAGAAATTCTAAGAAAGCTGGGAACTGTAAGGCCTGCCTCTCTCTCTCTCTCTCTCTCTCTCTCTCTCTCTCATCTATACAGGTGTGCATGTTTACATGGAGACCAGGGGGTAACTTCAGTATCTCTTTCTGTTTTAGTTAGTTAAAGGTCTGGAGTTCACTAAGTAGTCAAAACTGCCTTGCCAGTGAACCCCAGGGATGTTTCCAGTTGTCTAAAGCAGGGATGACACATGCATGCCTGTGTTCCCAAACTCATTGTTGTTGTTGTTTAATTTAGGTTCTGAGGATTGAATTCAAGACCTCCTGCTTACAAGGCAGGCTGACTCATCAGCTCAGGATTCTTTTTTACGTAGAGAATATTTAAACATATTTACAAACCAATGGATGAGTCACTAAAAAATAATTATGGGGAGAATAGTCCCTCTCTGTGGGACAAGGAGTACTCAGAAAAGATCTTTGGAACACTGTGTGAGGCTCACCTGGAGCTGGAACATTTTTATTTTTATTTATTTTTAAAATTTATAAATATTAACATTTATTTTTAAAATAAAAGTCCTTAGATAACACCTAGCATCTACTTGATGGCGGACAAAGAGAACCAGCTTCCACATGCATGCTGCAGATGCCTCACCCTCCTTGCCAAAATCAATCAAAATGTGAGTAAGGAACAATAACAACACACACACACACACTTTTTAAAAAGAATGTTCTGCTTATATAATAAGTCCTTAACGGAAAGGTTGAGAACCACTATTGCCGAGATGCTCCCAGATAACAGCCTGGGAGAAGAGTACTTCAGCCTTTTGAGTCTGAAGAACAATGAGAGCTAGAAACACAAGAAATGGCAAATGTGTCAGCATGGGGTGGAGGCAGAAAGAAGGTCATGGCGATGATAGGCAGAGAGTAAAAAAGCCGCTTCCAACCCTCAGAACACCCTGATTCCAGGCCCTTCTTACAGCTCAGCACCACACAATCTGATTCTCTCAGGCACTTCTGAGTGTGTAATTTGAACATGTTGGTATATATAGCAGCCATTCTTCTGGAGTGTGATGGGCCCATGACTTGGGTACTAGACAGTCTACACTAGGCAGGGTCTAAACTCAGGGCCCGATTTCCCACCTGCTTGCATAGGCCTGGGACCCAACAGTCTGGTTTCAGACATAACTACCTGGTGAAGAGCGTGTTTATTTAGGCATAGGATATAAGCATAAGCTTTCATAGGACTTGGACATGCCTGTGTCCCATGCCAAGAGCTGAAAACTGATACAGAAAGTAAGAATGAATACTTTTTCATTTTTTAAATAACAAAGGTTACATATGCTGTTGATTGCTCTGCATGGAGCCACCAAATGTGCATAAATGATTTCTGGGTTTCATGCTGTCATGACATAACACATTTTATTTCCATTCGCCAAGTATTTCTAGAGAGAAGAACTTAATCATTTTATTGACTTTTTTTCGTCAGGCACACCATTCTTCCTCACCAACAGAAGAGGGAAAAGAGCACAGTTCAAGACCTAAAGAACCCAGATTTCCATATTTGATAGCTCTGTCCAATCGGAAGGAATTCTCATATGACCTAAAATAGTCTAATGACAGGAGATCATGTCGTAGGTACTGTTGTCGAGGGGAGCAAAAGTTCAGCTGCAAGAAGGAGAGCTGCCTTCAACTTCTTAGTGACCCCAAAGCCCAGGTAGGCTTTGTTTCTCTGATTTGGGAGTTTAAGAGACAGGATCTTACTCTGTAGCTATCCACACTGAATTTACAAGCAATCATCCTGCCTTTGCCTCTGGAGTGCATGAACTACCCTACTAACTTTATTTTTTTTACCAGCAAATAATAATTATTCATACATATGAGATACAGTGTTGTGATTAAATACATGTATGCATGGTGTTTAAACCAAATAGGCTGACATTTCCATCTTCTTATCATTTCTTTGTGTCTGGAGTTCCAAGCTCTTTTCTCCTCATGTGTCATAAAATATGTAGTAGAATCTTTTAAACGATTATCACCTACTGTTCTGCAGAACAGTAAAATGCATCTATTCTACCCAACTCTATTTTGGTACCTGTTATCCAACCTCCCCCATCCTGCTCCTTTCTACCCTTCAAGGCTTCTAGTTTTCTATAAACCAGTCTTTTCAGTCTGCACATATGCGTGAAGATGTATGTCGGTATATGTCTGGTTTACTACCATTTATGTAATGTTTTACATCTCTATCCATTTGGATGCAGAAAACAATATTTTATTCTGTTTGCTGAGTGAATATTTCAATGTTGGTATAGACTATATTTTTCTTTTTCTATATTTTCCTTGTGTTGTGGATTAAACCCCAGACCTCATACAAAGGAGGCAAGCACTCTACACCTGAGTTATATCTCTAGCCTTTTTTACTTTTTATTTTGAGGCAGAATCTCACTCAGTTTCCCTGGCATGCTTTGAAATTACTGTAGCCCAGAAATGCTTAGAATTTGGGATATTCCTGCCTAACAGCCTCTATAGTGGTTGGGACCTGACACACACACTTTACTTTTTAACTTTCTTTATCCATTCACCTAACAATGGACAACTAGGCTGATTTCATACCTAGATATTTCTAATAGTACCACAATAAAGATGGGCATATGTCTCTTAGGTATGCTTACTCCATTTCCTTTGGCTGTATATCCAAAAATGGTACAGCTGGATCACATGGTTACTTCTCTGTAATGGCTACATTAAATTCTATTCCTACCAACAGTATAGGAGCACATTTTATTCCATGTTCTCACCAACATTTTTTGTTTCTTGCCAATAGCCAAGCCTATGGGGGTAAAATGATAGCTCATTGTGCTTTTTGGTTTTCATTTCAAGATCTAGTTATATTAAGTTTTTTTTCACACATTGGTTGTCCATTTTTATATTGTGGTAGTCATTTGCTGAGCCAGACTGAGAAGCTATGATAATATGACAATCATATAGCCCTAATCTTTTCCCTAGAAGACTAATAATCAGAAAAAGTAGACTTGTATACTACGTTCAGGAAAGAGATAACAAGGAACTTGACTCACAACACGGAAGAGAGCCTTCTACAATCCACTCTAGTAATCACCTCATATTTGGAGGTGGTACAAGGGTAAAATTTCTGTGAATGAGTCAAAAACTTTGATAATCTCTTGTTAAATAACTTAAAAACATTCCTTGGCTCCATGGCCAAGGTATATTCTGAATGTCCAAGCAGAAAAACAGATGCCATCACTCACATAGCCATTTGATGACAGCACTCTCTAAATCTGTGGCAACAAAGAGGATACTCTTGGGGGACATAGAGGACCTTGCATGGGTCTCAACACTACTTAAATTATGACATAGCAGTCATAATCTTTAAGAGAGGGATTAAGTAGTTTAAGACCCCTGAGAAATCTACCTTCACTTATAAATGATAAATTACTTTTCCATTTTTATTTATTATTAGTGTATAGGGGGTGATAGGGTGTGTGCATGTGCTACAACATGCATGTGGAGATGAGATCAGTTTTGTGGAGATTGTTCTCTCTTTCCACCTTTACATGGGTTCTGTAGATGAAATTGAGGTTTTCAGGCTTGCATTGTCAGGCAGAAAGTGGCTTTACCTGCTGAACCATCTTGCTAGTTCAATAAGTCAATATTTTTGGAGTAATAAGAGTAAGAATTGGTTGTTAGCGCCTATGACTGTAGCTGGAAATATTCTCTGTTCTCCTGGTCCCTCAGACCAGTTTCTCTCCACCAACTGGGTCCCACTCACTAGTTTCCACAGCCATTTATGAAATAACCACTCTGAGACTTATTATTAGTTACAATTGTCTTGTCAATGTCTTAGGCTTTTTTACTGGCTAGTTCTAACTATTAAATTAACCCATTTCTATTAATCTGTGTATTGCCACAAGGCTGTGGCTTACTAGTATGCCATGTTACTCCTTCTGTGGCTACATGGCACCTCCTCACTCTGTCTTTCTTCTCTATCTCTTTGTTCGGATTTTCTGCCTAGCTATATTCTGCCTATCCATTGGCTGAAACAGCATTATTCATCAACTAATGAAAACAACACATATAAAGAAGGACATCCCACAGAAATCATCTCCCCTTTTCTGTCTAAATAAAAAGGAAGGTTTTAACTTTAACATAGTAAAATTACAGACTACGAAACAGTTATCAAGCAAGAATTATAGTTACAATATTTAGTGTATTCGTATTAGGCAAAATTAAAGTAAATACTCTATCATTAATTTTGTGAATTTTGTACATATATTTTGTGGGTATTAGATACAAATCTAAAGCTTTCTATCTAATATATCTTTTATTATAACTAAGGAAAACTATAAATATAACTATCTGTTTTCAGCTCCATCACAGACCCCAGAAGGATATAATATTGCCTAAGTAAACAGGAAGTGCATTGTAAGTAACTTCCAAAGATCTAGAAATGACAGAGATATATCACTGCCTGGACAGTCACCCAAAGTTTTTTTGTAATATTGGGGCATCCATCTTCTGTCTATAGGCCCATAATATTTGGCAGACTTTTCAGTGAAGCAGAAAATTTGAAGATCTGTTCTGTCTTGTATGGGCAAAGTTTGTCAGTTGCTTTCTTCTGTGTCCTGTAGAATGTCTGGCAGTTTCTTCTGTGAAACAGGAACCATGAAGGACCATTCCATCTTTTGGAAATTTTAGCAGTCATTTCTGTGGGTCCTGCATGTCCAGTTCATACAGCACAACATCAAGCAGTCCAGGCAAGAGCATTTTCTTGCCCAAATGGCTAGCCTTATCACATTGAAAGCAAGTTCCATAACAAGTTTCTTCAAAGCCCATCAACCTCTCTGATGTAATTGGTGCTGCTAGAAGTAGATATGTCTCACTATCAAGAAAAGTCTAAATTTTTAAAACATTTTAAATACCATATTCTGTAGGTCTTTGAAGTGTTGAAGATTATCTATTTAACTGAAATATATCTCTGCATTATCTAGAAAACTTAACATTACTAAAAGTTTGATTATTATGGATGACTATCAATCTGTATTTTTAAATTATACATTACATTTTAAAATGAGCTTTATAAACATAATACCTTAAAGAGTAGAAATATACATGTAACAAAACTGACCCTAAATTTGTAGCAATAAACCAAAGTTCTTACGAATGTGCAGTATTCATTTCTATATTGTATCCACCCCTTTTTGAGAAAGAGATTGACTGTGACCACTAACCACTTACAGTCAGTCCCCTTTAAATTAAAACAAATATTTATAAACAATCATTTTAAGAATTTGGGTATAAAAATTTTCAAACTGATTTTTGCTGTTTGTTGGATGAATTATTTTTGGGTTCACGGAGACTTTTCAGGGGGGTCCTGTTCCATCAAACCACATTAGCCTGCAAGGAATTTACATGTTTTCATCTTCCGTGGAAAAAAAAGCATAACTTCTTTTTCAAGTAACATATCCTGAGGTTCAAATTTTGAAGTCAAGATATCTTCAAAATATATATACTGGTTTAGCATATATAGTTGACCAGAATCAAATATCTCTAAGCAGTCAAAAAATTTAAAGAAAACACAATAATATATATAATCCAGACCCTCTGTGTATTTTCCATCTTTATGTGGCTTATTACTTGATTTTTTAATTTTTTTAAAACATTATTTTAATCTATGACTGTTTTTATTCTTTTTTTTTTAAGCCCATGCACATTTATCATACAAACTGTGACCCGTTTAGAGGTTTCTTATGCCTGAATTTGTCCTATTGTGTATCTGAAATCCTTTTTTGACAAGGAGCGTTTTTTTTTGTTTTTTGTTTTGTTTTGTTTGTTTTTTGTTTTTTTTTTTTTTTTAGAATGGTAAGCAGGGTGGTTGTTGTGGCCCTCGATGCTGGTTCCACCTCTCTCAGCCTTTCAATATGACTGAGGTACATTTACTGCCAGCTCTGGGACCACCAGGTGGGAGCTGTTCTTACCACCTCAACAACTCTGGGAAGCAGTGTGCAGCACATTAATCCTTTCTGTATGAGTAAAACTAAGTCTGTCATGCAGCACACTATGTGGCCTGGAAATGTCTCTGTGTGTGGCTGCTAGAATCCACCCTGCTCTCCTGTCTATGCACACCTACCAGACCCCATCCAGCTGCTTGCCCAGGAGGGAAGTGCTCAGCTGTGGGCGTGCTCTTAGCTCGTTTTCTCCTAACCCCAAGCTTTCATACAGGCACCCGGACCTGAAGTGGGTGGCAGGCCACAGGGGTTAGCCCCACATTGGGACCAGAGGTAGTTGGAAGTATACTCCTTCCCCCTGGTTCCCCTGGACTGGTGTCTCTCCACATACCGGGGGACCGCTCAGTAGTTTTTGCAACTGCTTATACTCTGAGGCTTATTATTAGTTACAATTGTCTGATCAATGTCTTAGGCTTTTTACTGGCTAGCTCTAACTATTAAATTAACCCATTTCTATTAATCTGTGCATTGCCACAGGCCATGGCTTTCCAGTACGTCTTGTTACTCCTTCAGCGGCTACATGACGTCTCCTCACTCTATCTTCCTTCTCTGCCTCTTTGTTTGGATTTCCCACCTAACTATATTCTGCCTGTCTATTGGCAAAACAGATTTATTCATCAACCAATAAAAACAATACATATATAGAAGGACATCCCACATCACTGTGACCACTTTATTTTTGTTTATTGTTTGAGAACTTGATACATACATATAATATTTTGTTCAAATACACCCACCATTTACTTGCTTCTATTTTTTTCCTATTCTCTCACCAATTTTCCCTCCCAGCTTTATACATCCACTCATCTACTAAGGTCATATAATGATGCTGGTAAGTGCATGGGTGTTTGTATTAGGATCACTGTATTAGTTGAAGTTCCCTAAATCTTTTAAGGGAACAGAATTAGAACATATATATATGTATATATATGTATATATATACTCTAATGTTTACATATAAATATATATTAAAAGGGGATTTATTAGATTAGTTTTATAGGATGATGTCCAGGTAGTTCAATAATGACTATCTCACACTGGAGAGACTGAGAATCTGGTAGTTGCACAGTTCACAAGGCTGGATGTCTCAGCAGACCCAATCTGGTTCTAAAAGCTTGGAGGATTCCTTGTGAGCTGATAGTCTTCAATCTACGTTAGAAGCCCAAAGAAACTAGTTCTGATATATAACAAGAAATGTAATAGCAATAAGAGTGATGAAGTTGCCAGTGAAAGTAAGAAAAAGCTTCCTTCTTCCATGTCCTTTCAGCTGGTCAGCCACTAGAAAGAGCCACCTGCATCTAGGCTGGTCCAGTTTCAAATAATCTGTTCAAGAAAATACCTTGTAGACATACCCAGCCTCTTACATTTGATTGATTCTAGATCCAGTAAACTTGACAACCAATATTAGCCACCACAGTCATCTGTTGGAGCATGGGTACCCTTTCAGAGACTGCCTCCCTGAAGAAACATATTATCCCTCCCCTCCAGAAGCCATCAGTTGCCAATAACTTCTCAGTTTAAGTGTGAGATTTCATGAGCTCCCTCCCTCTCTATGCTTTGATTTTGCCTGTCATGATCTTGTAGAGTTCTTATGCATGCTGTCACAACGATGGTGGGGTTCAAGAGTTCAATGGCTTTGTCATGTCCAGGAAATACTACTTTTCTACAGATCTCCATTATTTCTGGCTCTTACAATCTTTTCAAACCCTTTATGTGATGACTGATGAGATTTTGGGGGAGGAAATATGATACAGATGTCCCATTAATAGTGTAATCTTTTATTATGTGCATATTGATCAGTTATGAGTTTCTGTATTAATTATCATCTAGTGAAAAAGAAGTTTCCCTAGTGAGGGATTAGAGATGCACTAATATACATGTGTGTATAAAGATAACAACGGAGGAGTAGCTTAACCCTATATCCATTTAGTAGAATAATATTATCAGGTTCTCCCCTATGACCTAAGACTTAGCCAGTCACAGGATTTTAGTCCAGTTAACAGTACTAGCCACAAGCTCTGTTGCATGGAGCCTGGCTTTAATGCCAATTGGAAAGTGGTTGTTTACTCCAATAGCATTTATGCCACTATTGTGCCAGCCTGTACATCATGCAGGCCAGTAGTTAATGTAGCTTTGAAGCTCACAGGTGTGTAATATTGATGAATACTTTTCTCTCCCCTGATAGCACAAATAGAACATTTGAGCACTATGGAAGCTAATAGGCAGGGATGAAGTTTCTGGGTAGGGATCGGCTTTATTTCTCCATGTTCCATGACTTAAGTGTGTGGCATCTATAGCAACAGGGTCTTACTGTAAAATTTTGGAGGATAGCCAAGACTAGTGGCATTAACCAGTGATGTTTGAGAGTTCTACAGAACCCCACTGATCAGCAACCACATATGGCTATGGACTTTTTATTTCATAGCCTATTGTATCTGGGAGGGGCATTGTCCTCATGCAGTTTAAACTGAGTTACCTAACAAGTCACTTTTTAGAGTGTAGCTGTATTTCATGCACACAGCATCTAATAAACAATATGTAAAGCTTTTTCAAAAAGTTCATCCTTATATTTCCTTCCTTAGTCCAGAAATAACATAATGACAAATAGATCATTTATGAAAACAGTGGTTGAATCACTTTCAGAAACATTACTCAACCTCTACTGAGGAGGACAAGAACTGAAAATAGCTCTCTCTCGGTAAACTCAATACTTGCCATCAGGGGTCTTTTGTTTGCAGGCTTTTCTTTTCTTTCCCTTCCCTCCCACTCTCTCTCCCTCCCTTCTTTCCTCCTTCCCCTCTTCCCTCTCTTCTTTCTTCCCTCTCTCCCTTCTTTCTTTCCTTCCTTCCTTTCTTTCTTCCTTCCTTCCTACCTACCTACCTTTTCTCTGTTTCTTCTTTTTTTAAGCTTCAGACTTGACCATGAACTCTTAACATCTTGCCTGGATCTCCTAAGAGCCTTATGCCTGGCTTTTTATCAAGGATTTTTATATTGGTTTTGTCATTGACTTTAGAGTATGTCCTGAGGAAGAAAAAAAAAAAGAACTTAAGAACTGCTTTTGTCTGTGGGCACATAATGATGATGTATGACCCATCTACTAACCAGTCTATTAGGCTCCTACCAAACTCTGGCTCAGTCTGTATTCAAGCACATTTGGGCTTTGCAAATCATGTAGGTAAGTTCTTACTCATGTGACCAATTGTTTAAGTCAATCAAATATTCTTTCATTTTTTGCAATGTGATCTTTATTTACCTGAGATTTTGGTGTCATCCCCCAACCCAGGAAAGAGTGAGACTCAAGGCCATCAGTTCTGTTACTCCGCAGAAGCATGACTAATATAGCTTGCCTCTCCTAAATCCACATAGGGACTGGCACCCATGCAACAGTGAGCACACCTGCCGCTATCTTTCATCCAGACAATAGCAACCTCCAGCTGTTTTTTAATGGCTTACTAGGATCACAAAACAAAGTTCCAAAACGTGAAATGAATCCCGGTGATTGTAAAAATTATTGATTTGTGTTGTGTTTTATTTGTTTGAGACAGTATCTCTATGTGAAGTGTGAAGCCTCGGCTGGACCAGAACTCACTATATAGACCAGGTTAGCCTCAAACTCAGAGAGATCCACCTGCCTCTGCCTCCTAGGCACTATGATTAAAGGCATGTGCCATGCCTGGCCTTGTAAAAGATATTATTTGCTAATAAATGCATCTTTTTTTTCAGATTCTAGTACTATTAACCTCATACTGACCCTACATCAACCTTTGATCATAAAACATGGCCAGAATTCACCACTTGAGATGAAATGATCATATGCTCTGGTCTTCAGACTTATTCTGCAAGATGCCTGATCAAACAGCCAGTCACTTGTTCAAGAGCCCTCAGGGATACATTTCTACAGCATCCCTGACCATTATGTGGCAACAGTGCCTGTGTACAGGCCACAATTTGTGGATGCGCCTGTGACAAGGAAAAGAATGTGCTGCTCCCTACTAGTATGTACCTTCAGCTCCTGGGACTCCCCAGAAGCTCTGCCTATGCTACAGTAACCCAGAGGGTTTTCTTAAAATTTCTGCTTTCTTGTTGCTCATAGGTCAAGTCTTTGATGAATGGTAGCAGCATGTGAATCCAGCCCATTTCTAATTGCAGGAAATCATATTGGCCCTCTGCCCTCTTGACTGAGCAAGGTCTATGCCCAGTGCCAGAATAAAGCCTTTTATGCAAAGCCACAGACTCAAATTAACATCTGGGTCTCAGTCTTTTAGAGGAATGTTAGAGGTACATGGGTGCTATTTTCAATTCACATTTCTAGATTCTGAGCTAGATACAAATTTCTTCTTTAAAAAATAAGTAAAATGCTAATATTTTCTTATAAAATCTTCTTCTCATCTTAAGAGGAAGGAAGTAAACAATTTGGTGCCAGCTTCCAGGGATAATTATATCTTATGATTTAGTGCCTGTGTCATAAGTAGGGATTAGCCTCCCACTCTTGAAGGCACCATTTCACCTTCAGCATTTTCATGTAGGTCTCCTTGACTTTTTGAAGATTCTTCACTTTACTAGGTTAAAATGTGTGCACAGAACTTTATGCTATCTTTACTGAAAAATTATGATTAGAAAGGCAGACGTTGGGGTAGTATCTCTATCACAGGAAAATTCAGGAAACAGCGCTATAAAGACAATGTTAAATAAATATTAGTTATTATTTAGTATCAAAATTAATGTGTGATCTATAAGAATGTAGAAACAGAAAAAGTAGTTAAATGTTAAAATTTGGAGATTATCCATGAATTTCTGTCCCAGTACTTGTTAGAGATCTCAGTTTTTAACCTCGTCAGTAACCCTCTTCCCACACACACTGCATGAATGACACTCATTAACTCACACTCTCCAGAGGGGACAGGTGGGTTTTCAGCCTGAGACAGAAAGCTAAATGTATCTGGCTCATTTCCTGTATTAGTTTCTTTTGCTGGAAAGATGCTGAGTTTTGGTGACAATGGTGTTACCTTGAATAAAGATGGAATCAGAGCCAAAGCTATTACAGAAGTTAGCCAATGGTATTGGGAGCAACTCTGTGAACTCTGCCTCACTGAATGGCTGAGTTGTCTAAGTCATACATCTAAAAGTCCTTTTCACAACTGAAGTCAAGGTTACACTCTTGGACATACAAACTTTTCAGAAGCTGGCTTGCTGATCGATCTACTTATTTCTTTTTTGTATTTATTTTTAAAGTGTTTTATTTATTTAAAATACAATGATATCATTTTCTCCTTAGGTTTCTTCTCTCCAAATCCTTTCATATCCTTCTCCTCTCAAACTCATGAACACGTAATTTTGCTGCATATGTATGCAAATAAACACATAAATGCAGCCTGTTGCTTCTATGTGTATGTTTTTGGAGCTCACAACTTGGGACCAAACAACTAGTTAGGGAGATTATCCCTGGGTCTTCTGTTTTGTTGCACTTATCTGCATATCTGTTTTTGTGCTAGTATCAAACTGCTCTTCATTACTATAGCACTGTAATATATCTTGAGATCTGCCATGGTGATCCTTCCAGCATTATTCTTCTTCCTCAGCATTGTTTCGTCTATCTAGAGTCTTGTGTAGTGCCACCTGAATTTTAGGATGGTTTTCTTTTCTCTCTGTGTGAAAATACTGTGGGGGATTTTCCTGGGATTGCATGAAGTTGATCAGCTGCATTTGGTGGGAGGGTCAGTTTCACAATATTGTCTGCTAATCTAGAAGCACAAGTATCAGTCTCCTTCTTTAGAGGTTTAAAGTTTTCCTGATAGAAGCCTTTCAGCTTCTTGGCCAGGTGCATTTCTAGAAATTTTAATTTCTTTGAGGCTGATGGGAATAGAAGTGGGTCCATGATCTTTTCCTCATCATATTTGGTGTTGGTTTATAAAAGAGATTACTGATTTTTATTAGTTGGTTTTGTATGTTGCACTTTGCTGAGATTGTTGAATGTTTTGACAAGTTTTCTGTCAGAATTTGGATCTCTTATGTACAAAACAAACCATCTGCAAACAAGGATAGCTTGATTTCTTCCTTTTTCTATTTGTATTCGTTTAATTTTCTTCTGTTTCATTAATGTAACTAGTGCTATGAGTATGGTATTGATAAAAAGTGGGTATAGTGTACAGCCCCGTGCCATTCTTGATTCTAGTGGGATTACTTGGATTTTTTCTCAATTTAGGATGAGGTTAAATGTAGTTTTGTCACAAGGCAGTTGTGGTGCACCCTTTTAATCCCAACACTTGGGAGGCAGAGGCAGGTGGATCTCTGTGAGTTTGAGGTCAGCCTGGTCTAGAGAGCGAGTTCCAGGATAGCTAGAGCTGTTACACAGAGAAACCCTGTCTCGAAAAAATGTGGTTTTTGTCAGACATAGCCTTTGTTATGTTGAGACACATTCCCTGCTGTTATACTCAAGGACTTTTATCACTTAGTCTGTGGTGAAATTTGTCATATGCTTTGTATACACATATTGAGAAACTTACATAATTTTGGTCATTAAATTCTTTTATGTAATTCATCACATTCATTGACTTGCATCTCTTCACTGGGATAAACTCAACTTGCTCATGGTTGAGTATCTTTTGATATGTTTCTGTATCCAGGTTTGAAATTTTTTTGAGATTTTCACACCTATGTTCATCAGTGATATTGACCTGTAGTTTTTGCTGCCCCTTGGTTTGGTTTTAGTTAGTTACTTGGCTTCATACCAGGAGTGTGGAAGCTCTCCTTCTGTTTGCATTGTTAAAACAACTCGAGAAGTATGGATTGTATTTTTATTGAATGTCTGGTAGAATTCTGGTGTGAATTTACCTTGGCCTGGCTTTTTTTAAATCA
This sequence comes from Ondatra zibethicus, assembly GCA_004026605.1. NCBI lineage: Eukaryota > Metazoa > Chordata > Mammalia > Rodentia > Cricetidae > Ondatra > Ondatra zibethicus. The sequence continues at coordinate 66,461 of PVIU01009718.1, forward strand.
AAACACTTTTTATTATTTTTCTGATTTCCTTATTGGTTTTGGGAACCATTTAACTTGTTGATCTCTTCTTTTTCAAACTTTTGTAGCTCAGATTAATCCAGAAATTCATTCATTTATTTAAATTTTTCCAACTTAAGGAACAAGATGTTTTTAAAATATTCCCTGATAACATTCTGATTTTCTTTAATGTCTGTTGAAATGTTTGCCTATTCATTACTCATTTTGGGGGGAATCCTCTCTTTCTTTTGCTTGGTTGAGCCAAGGGTCAATTGATCTTGTTTATCTTCTTAAAAGATCAGGTCTTGGATTCATTTATTCTTTATATTATTTTCATTGTTTCTATCTCATTAACACCTGCTCTGATTTTTATTATTTCCTGCTGTCTAATGGATTTCAGTTTCATTTGTTTTCGTTATTAAAAATTATTGAGTTGCATTATTAAGTGATGTACTTGTGCTTTCCAAATTTTTTATTTTTGGAATATAATATGATGATATCATTTCACTCTGCTGTTTCCTTCTTCCACAACCTCCCACATACTCCTACTTTCTGCTTCAAATTTGTGACCTTTTCCCCATTACTTGCTGTTACATATATACATGCATGTATATATATATATATATATATATATATATATAGTCTACATATGATCTGCTCAGTCTTTACAATGTTATATGCATGTATGGTTTCAGGGCTCATTGTTCTGTATTGGATAACCAACTGGCATGCTCTTCCCTCGGGAAGACTATTTATCCTGTTCTCAGCATTCCTTAGCTGCCTATAGTTCTTTATGTGGGTGTCTTAGCCTTTCACCACTATGAAGAGACACCATGACCACCACCAGCAAGTCTGATAAAGAAAAATATTTAATTGGGTGTGGGTTATAGTTTCAGAAGTTAGTCCATTATTGTCATGGTGGGAAACAAGGGGGGCCTGCACACTTACTCCAACAAGGCCACACCTCCTAATAGTCACACTCCCTATGGACCAAACATTCACACACATGAGTCCAGGGGGCCATTCCTATTGAGACCATCACAACAGGGTTAAGGCCTGTGGTCTTTCCCACAAACACTATGACATATCTATTGTTTGTCTTTACTCAGCTCATGTTTAGGGAGTCATGTTGGTGAGATTTGCGTGCAGCTTCTGATATTACTGTGCTCCAACCTCACAGAATACTACTTGAGTCTCTGGCTCTTACAATATTCCCATTCTCTCTTCCACAGTACTCCCTGAGCCTTAGCTGTTAGAGCTCTTTTGTGGATATATCCATTGGTACTACATTCCACAGCTCTGCACTTTGATTGTGGTTTCCTTCAACTGTCTCCATCTGTTACAAAGAAAAATTTCCTTAATGGAAATACATGTCTGTGGGTGTACAGACACATATTTAGAGTGTAGTTATGGATTATCCTGTTTTAGTAAGTAATGGATGTAGATTCTCCTCCAAGATCCATTATTTGAGTAGCTCTGGGTAGTGGTCTAGGTTTCCAGAACTAGATATGATTTCCTTTTTGTTTATCAGGTCTTAAGTCCAATTGGAGAGCTAGTGGTTGCTGCTAAGGTATGTGCCACTATTGCACCCTGAAGGAATATCATGCCATACTAGTCATATTTGTCATTCATACATGCCATTCCTAAGTAGTACTATTGGTTTCTGCCCTACCTTGTTAGCTTGCCTAGTGCCTTCTGTTCCCATGACACTAGTCCTCAAAAATGAGGTTTCCAGTTTAGTTCCAGCTCAGGGGCCTCTGGGCCCTGTTTCTGAACTGCATGGTGTCTTTATCAATAAGTACTTACTTTTTTCTTCTGAGGGAGGGAGTGTAACCAAAGGCAGTAGCAAAAGACTAAATGTTTTGGGTGTCTCCTGAAAAACCCCGACCAACACCTCAAAAGAGGATTTGATGTCTGGTGTTGGGGTTTTTGTTAGGTGGCTTTTGTTTCTTTGATGAGCATTTTCAGCAAAGATGAGAAAATTTCACTTAAGCTATACATGTATATTTGTGCACAGTCTTGAATATACTATACGTTTTTAGAGGAAGACAGTTAATAGTGTGATTCTTTAAGACTTTCCCAGCCATCTACACAGTGTTATTTTGTCCTCCTTCCTTCTTTTCTATTATTTCCCTCTTCCCTCCCTAGTTAGAGCCCTCTCCCTTTCCCATTTCCAGTATCAGATCATTTGTACTGTTAGAGTCATAAGTTTCTTCCTTAGGTTGCTTTTAATGTATCCCAGAGGTATATTATGGTTTTTTTTTCATTTAGTTCTAGGGATTTTTTTTGTATCTTTCTTGATTTCTTCTTTAACTCATTTATTATTCAGGAATGAGTTTTTTAATCTCTATGAGTTTGCATACTTCCTATGGATTGGTTTCCTGTTGATATTTACATTTATATTTTATGGTCAAAAAGGACACTTTTTCTAAATTTGTTGAGACTTGTTTTGTGCCTAGAATGTGTCTGATTTTAGAGAAGTTTCCAAGAGTCCTGAGTAGGATGTATCTTCTTTGGTATTTGGATTGGATATTCTGAAGATATATTTGATGTATGATGTCAATTACTTCCGATGTTTCTCTATTTATTTTTTGTTTATATGACTTTTCTTTTTCTTCTTTAAAACATTTTTAATTTTACATACTAGCCCCAGTTCCCCTCCCTCCACTTCCCCCACTCTCACCTCCCCAGTTCCAACCCCATCCACTCCTCAGAAGAGGTAAGGTGTCCCTTGGTAGTTAAAAAAGTCTGGTATACCAAGTTGAGAAAGAACCAAGCCTCTCTCCCCTGTATAAAGACTGCGCAAGGTATCCAACAATAGGGAATGGGCTCCAAAAAGCCAGTTCATGCACCCAGAGTAAGTCCTGGTGCCTCTGCCAGTCCCTCCCCCAGCGATCAAGTCATATAACTATCACCCACATTCAGAGGGTCTAGTTCGGGCCCATGCAGGATCTTCAGCTGTAAATCCAGAGTCTGTAAGCTCCCACAAGTTCAGGTCAGCTGTCTCTAGTTTTCCCAGTCATGATTTTGAGCCTCTTTGCTCATATGACCCCTGCTCCCTCAACTAACCTCAAGGTCCACTTGATTGGAAAATTTTTTCCCAACCCTTTCTTCTGAAGTAATGTCCACCTGAGGTAATGTTTGAGATTGAGGAGTGTTTCTTATGCAGTAGAAGGATGGGTCCTCTTTTCTTGGTTTCTTCCAACCAAATTTCTTTTTGTCTTTTCCTCCATTTCTTTAAGAGAATTTTTCATTTCCTCTTTAAGGGCCTCTATCATCTTCATAAAGTTATTTTTAAGGTCGTTTCCTTCTGCTTCATCTGCATTGGGATGTTCTTGTCTTCCTGTTGTAGAACCACTTGTTTCTGGCGTTGCCATATTGCTCTTCATGTTGTTGAATGTATTTTTACACTAATGTTTACCCATCTTTTCCTGCTGTCATTGTAGATGGGGCCTGTGGCTCCAGTGGTCTCAGATGCAGCAGGGCATGGTTGGGGTTGGCTGGAAGGATGCTGCTGCCTGTTGCTCTTCCTCCAGGTGTAGGCGGGGCCTTTGTCTCAGGTGGTAGCTGTTGCGGTGGGGGATGGTGAGGTGGGTAGGGAGGATGCTGCTGCCTGGTTGCTGGGGGTGCAGTAGGTGAGGTGGTGCACAGGATGTGCCCCTGGGGACTAGGAGTGAGAGCGCAGAGCTGCCCAGCTGGTAGCTCAGATGCTCACTTCTTCCTCCAGGTGTATGCGGAGCCTGTGTCCTATATGGCTTTTTTATTGGAGGATGTTGGGTATGAAGTCACCTGCTATTATTGGCTTGACGCTAATTTGTGTCTTTAAATCCAATTGCATGCTTCTTATTAAGTTGGGTACACCAGAGTTTGCTGCATATATGTTTAGGTCAGTAATATCTTACTGGTTATTTTTTCCCTTAAGTAGAATGAAGTATCCTTTATTTCTCTGGATTCATTTTAGCTTGAAGTCTATTTTGTCAGATATTAGGAGAGCAAAGCTTGTTTGCTTTCTTGTCCCACTTGCTTGCAATACTTTTTCTAAATGTTTTTTTAATATTGTGTCTAAATTTAAATCTGAGTGCCTTGACTATAACACAAAGATGGATTTTCTTTCTTAATCCATTTAACCAGTCTGTGTTATTTTCTTCCTTTTTCCTTTAATTATAGTATTTTCTTCATACAATAATTGTGATTATGGTTCTGTTCCCCCAACTCCTCTGAGTCCTCTACAACTTCCCCACCCTTCAAAATCCACACCTATTCTGCCACTTGTTTAAAAAACAGGCATCTGCCAGTCCTCTTTAGATATTAGCACCTATAATTAAAATCTTCCCAAACTAGTTGTTTAGGTGCTAACATAAAAATGCCATCAATAGCATATCTCAGCCCACACCAATGGCAGAAACCTCCTAGCCTAACAGAGGCCAGGCCAGCCCTCTGAACCCAAGGTAAGCATGCTCCCCAACCCCACCAGAGGCCAGGCCAGCATCCTGTCTTCAGGTAAAGTGGATTCTCCACTCTGCCTGTCCCTGCCCAGCATAACTTCAATTATCACTCCTCTTGTTGTGACCTTATCCCAGCCCACACCTCTGGCAGAAGCCTGCAAATTGACCAAAGGTAAGGCCAGTTATCAACCCCAGAGACCAGGCCAGCTCCCTGATAATCAGGCAGATGCCTCCTATCCCACCAGAAGCCAGGTCAGTATTCTGAATATAGAGGACCCCTGGCCAGATCAGAGTTCAGGCACTCGGCCAAAATTTCAGTCCCAAACTTGGGCAGCAAACCCCTTGACAGACTAGAGGCCTCCAGGCCACAATTTGGGCAGGGACCCTTTGCTTAACCACAGACCACTACAGTTATAAGACCAGAGAGAAAACAGAAACTAAGGGAAGAAAAACACCCATCCAACAAAGACAAATCCAGAAATTTCCACATAGACATATAATTACTTTAAATCCAGGTGCCTAAACATCAGTGTAAGAACACAAACACCAACAGCTCGGGCAATATGTCACTACCCGAGCCCAGTCATCCCATTATAGCAAGCCCTGAATAGTCCAACATAGCTGAAGTATAAGAAAATGACCTTAAAACCAACTCTTTTTTTGTTTTGTTTTATCAAGACAGGGTTTCTTTGTGTAACAGTCCTGGCTGTCCTGAAACTCACTTTGTAGACCAGGCTGGCCTTGAATTCAACGAGATCTGCCTACCTCTGCCTTCCATGTGCTGGGATTAAATGCGTGAGCCACCACTGCCTGGCTAAAACCAACTTTAAGAAGATGATAGGGGGTGGAGAGATGGCTCAGCAGTAAAGAGCACTGGGTGCTCTTCCAGAGGTTCTGAGTTTAATTCCCAGCAACCACATGGTGGCTTACAACCCTCCCTAGTGGGATCTGATGCCCTCTTCTGGCATAAAGGTGTACATGTGGATAGAGCACTCATAACCATTAAATAAATAAATAAATCTTATTTATTTAAAAGGAAGATCATAGAGTTCCAAAGAGGAAATCAATTAATCCTTTAAATATATTGAGAAAAAGACAATTAAAATAATGAAGGAAATCAATAAATCATTTAAAGAATATTTCAAAAGCCAAGAAAAACAAAACCAAACAAAGAAACAAAAAACGAAAAAACTCAAATAGTTGAAGAAAAGGATAAAACTGTTTAAGACCTGAAAATGGAAGTAGAAAAAATAAAGGAAATACAAACTGAGAGAATTCTGGAATTGGAAAATTTAAGTAAGTAAACAGAAAACACAGACACAAGCATCACCAACAAAATACAAGAGACAGAAAAGAGAATCTGATGTATTGAAGACATGATAGAAGAAATATATTCACTGGTCAAAGAAAATGTTAAATCTAAAAAATTCCTGACACAAACCATCCAAGTAATCTGGGACACAATGATAAGACCAAACCCATAGGAATGGGAATCATAGGAATAGAAGAAGAATCCCAGTTCAAAGGCCTAGAAAATATTTTTTTAATTAAATCATAGAAGAAAACTCCCCTAACCCACAGAAGGACATGCCTATAAATGTACTCTAAGAAGCTTATAGAACACCAAAAAGATTGGACCAGAAAAATAAAGACCCCTACCACATAGTAATCAAAACATTAAACACAGAGAACAAAGGAAGAATATAAAAGCTGCAAGAGAAACAGGCCAAATGACATATGAAGGCAGACCTATTAGAATTACACTTGACTTCACAATGGAGACTCTAAAAGCCAGAAGGGCCTGGACAGATAAGCTGCAGATGCCAAGAGACCACAGATGCCAGACCAGACTGTTATACCCAACAAAAATTTCAGTCACTATATGGAAAAGACAAGATATTTCATAACAAAGTCAAATTTAAAACAATATATATCCACAAATCCATACCTACAGAAGGTACTAGAAGGAAATCTCCAGTCCAATGAGGTAAACTACAGTCATAAGACCACAGGCAATAAACACACACTAGCAAAATCAAAAGAAGGGAAACACACACACACACACATACACACACACACATACACACACACACACACACTCTCACATACCACCACCACCAACAAACTAACAGGAACTAACAACCATGTCAATGAACTCAATTCCTCAATAAAAAGACACAGATTAGCAGAATAGATGTGAAAACTATCTATTAGTTTTCTAGGATCTATCCTTCTCCTGCCTATAAGAAACACACTTCACCATCAAAGATAGACAATACCTCAAAGTTAAGGGCTGGAAAAAGATTTTCAAGACAACGGACCTAAGATGCATGCTGGAATATCCATTCTAATATATATGAAAATAGATTTCATACCAAAATTAACCAAAAGAGATAGGGAAGAACAATTCATACATATCAAAGGACTAATCCAAGAAGATATGCTCCAATTCTTAACATTTATGCCAAAACCCAATGGCACCCAGATTTGTAAAAGAAACATTACTAAAGCTTAAAGTTCACACACTGAAAGTAATACTTCAATACCCAGCTCTCATCAATGAACAGATCATCCAGACAGAAACCAAACAGAGAAATACTGGAGCTAACAGATGTTATAAACCAAATGGATCTAACAGATATTTATAGAAAATTTCACCAAAACACAAAAGAATGCACCTTCTTCTCAGCACCTCACAGAACTTTCTCCAAAATTGATCACACACTTGATCACAAAGCAAGTGTCAACAGGTACAGAAAATTGAAATAACTCCATGTATCATATCAGACCACTATGTTTTAAAGCTGGATTTCAACAACAGAAACCACAGAAAGTTCATAAATTCATGGAAACCTAACAACTCTATCGAATGGAAAGTGAGTCAAGACATAAAGAAATTAAAGACTTTCTAAAATTCTATGCAGGTGAATATACAACATACATACATCAAACTTATAGGATACAATGAAAGTCATGCTTAGAGTGTTCAGAGCACTAAGTGCTTACATTAAAATAATGGATATCGTGAAGTGTGTCACTGGGCAGAAGCCAGGAGCAAATCCAGCCCTGGGAGACAACCCAGTCCTGGGACACTGATTGAGCCAATGACCTGACTCAGAGCCCGCGACCTCCACCGGAACCGGAGTGGGACTGAACCAGCTACCCAGGACAAGGAGAGAACGGGCTCCACCAGGAGCAGAAGATAGGAGTCAACCCGGTCCCGGGATTCGAGCGGATCAGGATTGACCCAGTGACCAGATCCAGAGCCAGTGATCACCACCAGAACAGGTCTAACTCCAAGCCAGGGATATCTACAAGAGGAGATCCAGACCAAGATTTACAGAAACAGATCAAAGCCAGCAGCCTAGACCAAAGTAGGCTTGAGACAGCAAACTCCAAGAGAGCAGATCAAAATATGGGAACACTGAGCTACCTCCAGGAACAGGAATAACCAACGAAGTAACTCGAACTGGGACACTGACTGTACCA
>PVIU01009719.1:0-69079 GCA_004026605.1 Ondatra zibethicus
GTTTCTTGGTAGCATTTTCTCAGGTGGGCTCTGTTTGCTAGAGGCAAATGGGTCTCATTTTAGAGAGGCTTCCCGACTCAGCTTTAGCTGCAAAAACTTTGCAGCCCTTTTAAGAGGCTCTGCCATAAAACACTTGTTTATGGTGTTTATGAATAGCCTACAGCATGCTTCTTGGGTGGCATGGACCTTGAAACACCATACAATTATGGCTCTGGCCAGTACCTCCACCATGAAGCTAGATTCTCAGAAAGCTAAGAAATGGGCTGGATCCAGCCGTCAAAGCCATGACTTTAATCCTAGCCATATCGTTTAGCAAATTAAAGACTCGTGTGGTCAGAAAAAGAGAGATACAGTAAAGGTAGTTTCAGATGAAAAAGCCTCTAAACAGTTTGCAGTGTGCTTAAAAATATATGTAGGCTTGGGAGAGAAAAGAAGGATTAAGTCCTTAAAAGAAAAAAGAAAAAAAGAGAGTAGTTGAATATGGTGGCACACACCTTTAATCCCAGCACTTGGGAGGCAGAGGCAGGTGGATCTCTGAATTCAAGGGCAGCCTGGTTTACAGAGTGAGTTGCAGGACAGCCAAAGAAACACAGAGAAACCCTGTCTCAAAAAGCCAAAAATTAAAAATAAAAGAAATAGAGGTTAAAATAAAGCCACGTAAAGATGAAAAATACACAGAGAATCTGGATACTGTATGTTCTCAAAGAGGACGAAAAGCTCAGTCAACATCTGGTGCTTAGGGAGCCTATCAAATTGGAGACAAGCTGTGGCCCAGAGCTGGGCTCCGTGGTCCCTGGGTTGGTCGAGTCTTTGGCAGTGGCACACGTGAAAACAATGCTCACCATCTTTCCACCTGTTGCCCGCATATGATGCTGTTCAGCTAGCCAGTGCTTGTCCTGAGGATCTGCCGCGTACTGTGAGGGACAAAGTTAGTGGGGGAACACGTTAGCTTAATAGGAAGGGTTCTTCTCTTGGCCCTTTTTTACAGTTCTTACCAACGGGACTGTCTTAGTTAGAGTTTTCTTTTTTTTTTGGTTTTTTGAGACGGGGTTTCTCTGCAGCTTTGGAGCCTGTCCTGGAACTAGCTCTTGTAGACCAGGCTGGCCTCAAACTCATAGGGATCCACCTGCCTCTGCCTCCTGAGTGCTGAGATTAAAGGCGTGCACCACCACTGCCCAGCTTAGAGTTTTCATTACTGTGAAGAGACACCATGACCACGGCAGCTCATTTAACTAGGGTGGTTTGCTTACAATTTCAAAGTTTCAGTCCATTATCATTATGATGGGGAACATGGTGGCATGCAGCCAGATGTGCTACTTGAGCTAAGAGTACTACATCTTGCAGGCAACAGGATGTTGACTGACAATTTTGCTGAGGGAAGCTTGACAAGATAGATCTCAAAGCCCGCCCACAGTGACACACTTCCTCCAACAAGGTGATACCTCTTAATAGTTCCACTCCCTTTGGAGGCCATTTTTTTTTTTCAGACACTACAGGGACTCTGCCTAGGGTGTATATAGCCAAGGGCTCATGAATCTCTAGAGTGCAGGCTGAGCCAAGCCCAGAAAGCTTGGGGTTGCAAACTAGTTGCTAGAGATTGGGTATGTGTCCATTCTCTTTTAAGTCCCTGTGGTAGCTCAAATATAACTGCCTCCCCCCTCGTAGGGCGTGGCACTACTGGGAGGTGGGGCTTTGTTGGAGTAGGTGTGGCCTTGTTAGAAGTAGCGTGTCACTGTGGTTGTAGGCTTTGAGGTCTCCTATATGCTTAAGCCACACCCAGTATTGCAGACCACTTCCTATTGCCTGTGGGTTAAGATGTAGGAATGTCAATTCCTTCTCTAGCACCATGTCTGCCTGCAAGCCACCATGATGTGCCATGATGACAATGGACTAAACCTCTGAACTATGAGCCACCCCAATTTAATGTTTTTCCTTTTTAAGAGTTTCAGTGGTCATGGTGTCTCTTCACAGGAACAGAAACCCTAACTAAGGCGGTCAGACCCTTCTTACAATACAGCACTCCTGGAAACAGGCGACAGTTATTTTAGAGCCTGTTTAAAATGATCACAAGTGCCTTACAACACCTGTAATTATTGTGGGGCCAGAAATTTTTTTCTTTCTTTTTGGTTTCTGACAGGTTATCACTATGTAGCCCAGGCTAGGATTAACTCTGGATCTTCCTGTCTTTGTCTCTGAGTACTGGGCCTGTGAGTATGTGCTAATTCCTGGTAAGACTATATTTCCTAAAACAAAAGTCAAGAAATAGCATCATGTAAACCACCTGGTTCTAGAGTTCGACAAAGATAAACAAGGCTGAACTTCTTCTCACTCGTCTGGTGGTAACTCCCTCCAGACTCAGTTTTGTCATTTGTAAAATAGAAAGTAGTACAACCAGGCACGGTTGTCTCAGTTAGAGTTCTATGGCTGTGGAGAGATATATGACCATGGCAACTCTTTTTTTTTTTTTCCTTCAAGACAGGGTTTCTCTGTATAACAGCTCTCTGGCTGTCCTGGAACTTTCTCTGTAGACCAGGTTGGTCTCAAACTCAAGAGATCCGCCTGCCTCTGCCTCCTGAGTGCTGGGATCAAAGGCGTGCACCACCACTGCCTGGTGCATGCAACTCTTATAAAGGAAAACATTTAATTGCAGTGGCTCCTTAGAGCTCAGCGGTTTAGTCTGTTAACCATTTAATCATGGTGGGAAGCAACGCAGCATGCAGGCAGACGTGGTGCTGGAGCAGAATCCTTGCATTTTGACTCAAAGACAACAGGAAGTAAACCGTCTCACTGGGCATGGTTTGAGCATATATAAAACCTCAAAACCCGTATCCACAGTGACATACTTCCTCCAACAAGGCCATAGCTCCTAACAGTGCAACTCCCTTTGGGGGCCACTTCTTTCAAATTACAAAGGTTGTGCTAGCCTGTAATCCCAGTACTGGGTGGAGGCAGGAGGACCTGAGCTCAAGGTCACCTTCAATTTTATGGTGAATTTAAGGTCAGCCTGGGCTAAGACCTTGTCAAGAGAGAGCCAGCATTTATTTTATAGGGTTCTTTTTTGTTTTTTTTCCAGGCAGGATTTCTCTGTGTAGCCCTGGATGTCCTGGAAATTGCCTGTAGAGTCACGCAGACCTGCCTGATGGGATTAAAGGTGTGTGTGACCGACCATACCTGGCTTTTTTTTTTTTTTAAAGATTTATTTATTTATTAAGTATACAGTGGTCTGTCTGCATATGTCCCTGCAGGCCAGAAGAGGGCACCATATTTCTTATTACAGATGGTTGTGAGCCACCATGTGGTTGCTGGGAATTGAACTCAGGACCTTTGGAAGTGTAGCCAGTGCTCTTAACCTCTGAGCCATCTCTCCAGCCCGCCTTTTTTTTTTTTTTTTTAAAAAAAAAAAAACAGGGTTCTTGGGGCTGGAGAGATGGCTCAGTGGTTAGGAGCACTGACTGCTCTTCCAGAGGACCTGGGTTCAATTCCCAGCACCCACATGGCAGCTCACAACTGTCTGAAGATCCAGTTGCAGGGGATCTGACACCTTCACACCAATGCACATAAAAGTTAAATAAACCATAAAACCCCCCCCCAAAAAACAGGGTTCTTGTTAGGAACAAATGATAGTGCAAAGTGGTAAACGCAGTGTGAAATACACAAGTGCTCAAAAGAGCTAGGTCATAAAGTGGCTAGGCTGTTTAAGCAGAGAGGTGAAGATTCCAGCTATGGTGGCTACTTATTGGAGGTGGGGTCATGCCAGCTGGGCCAATTTATGGCAACTCTTTTGCCTCTGTCTCTCAAGTTCTGGATTACAGGTCTTGTCACAGTGCTAGTCAAGTGCGCTACCACTGAGCCATCCTTGGTCTTCTGTGGAGACAGGGTCTCATCTGTAGATCGGGCTCATCTCTCCTTGTGATTTCTCCCTGTGACTGTACCTGGCATATGTATGATAACTTTCCTTTGAGTTTTAAATAATTTCTCACTTTCCAAGTATTATAGTTAAAAATTAAAAGGGTGTGATTGCTGCTGCAGAAGTTCCATTTTCAGACACATAAAGACATTTGTTGGAGCAGTTTTTTTTCTTTCCCCCTGGTTTTTCGAGACAAGGTTTCTCTGTAAACCAGGCTGGCCTCGAACTCACAGAGATCTGCTTGCCTTTGCCTCCCGAGTGCTGGGATAAAAAGGTGTGAGCCACCACTGCCTAGCGCTGGAGCAGTTTTTTTTATCAGCAAAAGGTTGGAAAGAAATATCCACCAATAAGGAAGGGCTTGCTGGGCATGGTGGCATAGGCCTATAACCCTAGAAAGTTGGGAGATGGAGGCAGGAGGACCTGGAGAGAGTTAGAGAACAGCCTGGGCAACATGGGACCCCATCTCAAAGAGCAATCCTATGAATTCTATACAGTTGTTAAAGTAAAATGAGGGCGAACTCTTCTTGTAGCATAGCTAAGCTACTAAAGTGTCATCTCAGGCTGGGCGTGGTGGTGCACATCTTTAATGTCGTCTCCCAGATTGACAACAGGCCTTTCTGTAAAATTACCAGTCAGTTGCCATGTGGTGGTGGCACACGTCTTTAATCCCAGCACTCAGGTGGCTCTCTGAATTTGGGCCAGCCCCTGACCTACAGAGTGAGTTCCAGGACAGCCAAGCCTACACAGAGAAACCCTGCCTCTAAACACCCCACCCCTCACCAGTCAGTAAGTATTTTAGGCTTCCTAGTCTCATCCCTCTTTGTCTTTTTTAAAAAAATTTTTAACCGGACGGTGATGGCACATACCTTTAATCCCAGCAATGAGAAGCAAAGGCAGGAGGATATTTGTAAATTAGAGAATTAGAGTCCAGCCTGGTTTACATGGTGAGCTCCAGGACAACCAGGACTACATAGAGAAACCCTGCTTCAAAAAACAAAACATTTTTTTTCTTTTTCCTTGAGACAGCTCAGGCTGTCCTTCAATTCACCATGTAGCTGGGGCTGGCCTCATCCTCCTGCTGCCGCTTCTCAAGGGCTGGAACGATAGCCATGTGCTACCAGACTCAGCTGTTTTCTTGTTCCCCTTTGGAGAAAGGGCCCCCACTTTGGTTCTATTCCATTTGCTGCTTTATGTCCAGCATTCTGTGAGTGTTCAGCATTTAATATGCAGTCAATACATATTTGTCCAATGAACCAATTACTTGTAGCAGAGCACGACCTTGAACTCCTGATCCTCCTGCCTCTACCTCCCATGCGCTAAGATTACAGGTGTGTATCATAATACCAAGTGAAAGGGGTCTATATTTCTTTTTTTTATTTTTAAATTCTATAGTGCAGATGTCATATATGTCTATATAGTGTATTCTGTATGTGAATGCATATGTGTGTAGTATGTTATGTGGGGTATGGATGTCATATATGTGTGTGTGCTACCTGTGAATGTACCTTTGTGTGGGGGGCTGGTGTGGTGTGCTCTGTGTGTGTGTGGGTGTTCTATGTGTACGCTGTGTTTATGTGTGTTTGTTTGTGTGTGTTGAATAAATATGAATACTTATTAAAAATATGGAATGCTTCACCAATTTGTGTGTCATCCTTGTGCAGAGGCCATGATAATCTTCTCTGTATCGTTCCAGTTTTAGTATATGGGCTGCTGAAGCGAGCAAGAAAGGGGTCTATATTTCTATGATTAAAAAACTAAAAGTTTCAGCAGTGGTGGCACTTGCCTTTAATCCCAGCATTAGGGAGGCAGAGGCAAGTGGATCTCTGTGAGTTCCAGGCCAGCTTGGTCTACAGAGCAAGTTCCAGGACAGGCCCCAAAACTACACAGAGAAACCTGTCTCAACACCCTCCCCCCACCAAAAAAAACCCTAAAAGCAGGGCTAGATATGGTCATGCATGCCTTTAGTTCCAGCACTCAAATGGTAGAGGCAGACAGACCTCTGAATTTGAGGCTAGCCTGGTCTACAGAGCCAGTTCCAGGGCAGGTGGACAGCCAGGCCTACACAGAAAAATCCTATTTCAAAAAACAAAACGAAACTCCACAAAAACTAACAGCAGAAAAGAAGGGTGGATTGTGCCCGTGTTCCCAGCCTTAGCTTGAGCAGTGGTGTGCAGGCGGACTGCAGGTATATACCACTGCACATGGAGACACTGCCCTTACAGGGACAATCCCATGAATCAGGCAAATGGAGCTCTCCAAACTGGACTTGGCACAGCTGGGCAAAAGGTACAGGAGACGGCTACAAGGAGCCAGAATGCAGATGTTCTGACTGCCAGGCCTGTTGCCCACGCTTCTCTGTGCTCTGCAGTCTCTAAGCCATCTACACCATGCAGTGCATGCCTGTCCCTTCCAGCAGTCACCTACCTTAAAGAGGTGTGGGTGCTTGATATAGATTCTCCCTCTGGTGCCTCCCATCCCTAAGGCCCTGAAAAATGAAAAATGGGTGGTAGTAGGTGCAGCCCCTCTCATGGATCCTTGAGCTAACCCCCTCTCCTCTCCCTGAGTACTAAGGGTTCAGACTTACTTGTTGGCTCGAGACCCCAAAACAAAGGTGGTAGATTCATTCAGCCGAGCTGGGTCCCACTGAAAGAAACAGGCCAGTGAGGGGAGGTTTACTGTGCTGTGCAGGGCAGTACCACGCCTCCCATCCCTTCCTCCCACCTCCTCATCCATTATTCAACAGTTTACGCAGGAGTACTGACAGTATGTTAGCCCCCTGCTAGACTCCAAGGCTAGAGAGATGAGCTAACATACAGCCTGTTCCCCAGGAGTCCCCATACATACACTGAAAGAACACTACCTGATGGGAACATGACATGGCTGGGTTCAGGGCACGAGACATCAAAAGGGTTGGATGGAATAGCTAGAAGTCTCTCGTGAAGTGACAATGCCTGAAGTCACTTCTGGAAGGGTGAATGCAAATCCAACAGGCGGAGGGAGGAGGGGGCAACCCAGGCAGCGCAGGACATAGAAAGGCTGATGGGTGTTGTTTGGAATACTGAGAAACCGTGTAATTTTTGTGTTGCTGAAGGAGAGGCACATGAGGAGGCTGGAGAGCGCGGCGCAGAGAACTGGAGGCCCCAGGCCACGCTGAGGGGTTTGTGTCACATGAGCCACAAACCACAGGGAACACTAGAAGTGGTTCTCTACTGGAAGTGAGAGCCTGGTGTGCTTTAATGAGTTCACTCTGTCTGCAATGTGGATGATGGACAGGAGTGCCGTGGGACAAATCAGAACTTCAAGTAATTAAGGGCCTGAGCTATGGCAACAGTGAGGAGGAAGTGGAGACAGGAACTGTAGCACACTCACATGCTAAGGCTAGACTACATGCAAAGGTGAAGGAAGACAGCAGGCAAGGCAGCTAAGGGTAAGGACTAGGAAACAGATTTAAGAGTGGGCCGGGGGTGTAACTTAGCAGAGAATTATTGGCCTAGCATATAGAATCCCTTAGCATGTTCAATCCCTAGCACAATCACCACCACAAAAGTGGAGCCCATCACAGTGGTACACACCTGTGGGCCCAGAGCCTATGAGGCTGAGAAGGATCCTGGGTTCAAGGCTAGCCTGGGCTACAGTGAGATCCTATCTCAAAATAACAAAACAACAACAAAAACCCATTTTTTTTTTTGAGGAAAGATCCCTCATTACAATTTTTCTTTTTTTCTCTTATTATTTTTATTTTATGTGCATATTTGTCTGTATGAGGTTGTCAGAGCTCAGGAACTGGAGTTACAGACAGCTGTGAGCTGTTGTGTGGGTGCTGGGAATTGAACCCTGGTCCTCTGGGAGAGCAGCTAGTGCTCTTAATCGCTGAGCCATCTCTCTAGTCCCTTCATTACAATTTTTGGATCTGCTGTGTTTGAGAGCTTGTTTGGAGGTTCTGGTGTGTGTGGGGGTGCAAACCTACTTGTGTACCTCTGAACAAAGAAGAACCTTTCTCTGCCAAGGAAGCTTGTCCTCTTGGAACGAGAATGCAGCTTCAGAAGGGGTGCACATGGAGTGGTCAGGGTGGTATGGGCCACTTGCCTAGCCTGCCAAGTCATCTTACTGGACACAGGCTGTAGCCAGAACAGCTGTGCTTGACATGCCTGTGCAACTTCAGCAGAGACGACGAGCAGACAGGAAGACATGCACAGTTTCAAGCAGAGAGGTGTGAGAAGGACAGAGGCTTGGGAGGTGTAAGACTTGACCCTGAAATATGAGATAACCCCAGAAAACAAGATCACTTCTGCCCACAGGTTCACAGGAAAGGAAGCTCAGGTTCAGAACAGGAACACAATCTGCACCCCCATAACACCATCCCAGAGAGTAAATGAGACGACAAAGGAGATCCTGGGTGATGCCTGCCCTCACATACGAAGCAGTGTTAGTGGCTACCAGTTAAGACTTGACCCTCTTATTTAGAGACTTCGTTTTTGCTCTTGAACTTGCAGTGATCTGCATGCCTCTGCCTCCCAAGTGCTGGGATTATAGGTGTGCAGCAATGTGCTGACTTTTAAATCAAACCCTGGGCCTCATTCATGTCAGGTCTCCAGCCCAGCCTTTCAGTTTCCCTCTAATTCCAATCACGAATGAAGTCATGCCACCTGCAGGAAAACGACCAGCTGCAGGCTACCACACTCAACGACTGAGTCGGTCTCAGAAAGACAACACTGCAGGTTTTCTCATGTGCGATTCTTAGATTTTATGTAGATCTATAAAATCACATATGTATAAATGACATGAATATAGAAGAGAAACTGCTTAGGGGAACAAAGGGGACTAGTGGGAGGGGTCAGACAGAGAAAGGGAAAGTAGCCAAGTATGGAGAGGGGCATGTTCTCAGTACAACATACCCATGTACAGTGGGTAAAGATAGAGCAGAACAAGAAATAACTATTATTCTTTTCTTTCTTCCTTCCTTTTTTTTTTGGTTGCCATCCTAGGGATTAAACGTAGGGCTTTCCATATTCCAGGCAAGTGTTTTACTTCTAACTACAGTTCCTCCTTGGAGTACTGTCTGGATGGGGAAGATGGCTCCGGAATGGTGTGAGCACATTGTGCATCACCTCTGACCTCTTTACCTTACCAGAGCCTCGGCCACTAACCCACTCACACAAGCATACCTTGGGCCCTTCTCGGCGAATTGGCTCACAGGACTTTGGTTTCCATCTGCTTGGAAGGAAAGAAGAGAGGTGAATTCTCCAAGTGCTGGAGGGAGGGACAGAGCCTGGAAAGAAGTTTGCTAGGGATGATGATGGTGCACTGTTTTCTCGCAACTCAGAAATATAGAGGAAAAAAAAAAAGCCTGGACCAGAAGCTGCTTTAGAACCTAGTGAGGTTTCAGATAGCTCCGTATCCTTTACTCAGTTTGTGATGTATCTAAAATGCTCTGTCAATAGAGTTTAAAAGCGCTCTTTGATAACGGCCATCCTGTAGTAGTGCTTCGCCTTTTAATATCTTTTTTTGGTGAGTGTCTCATATAGTTCAGGCTGGCTTTTAAATCACTATGTAGCTGAGGATAACCAGTAACTCCTGATAATCCTGCCTTCACTTCCAAAGTACAGGGATCTGAGGAGTCCACTTCCATGCCCTATAAGTGCATAGAATTCTGACTTTTTCTTTTAAATCTGCTAATTGCCCTGTTTTTAGAGACTAGCTGTAAGCTGGTACTTGGACCAGCTCTAAACATGCAAACAGGAATGAGGTCTGGTGTTTAATCAAGCTGGAGCTGCTCTGGGTTTACACAGCAGCACAGAACATCTCCATCACACAGCCATACAGGGCAACCCTCCCCACAGTAGCTTAGACCACTTTCCCTCTCATGGCCATTCCCTCTCTCGGTTCCCTTCAGCTCTTAGAGCACTGGTGGCCCCTACTCACACCATGCCAGCAGCTGCTCGGTCATTTGACACGACGTGTCCAGGAGGCCGACCTTTCCTCTGTACAAAGAAGAACTGTCAGAGCCCTGACCATGGGCAGCGTCCCTGCTCCAGTGTGCTGGGCCAGTCAGTCAGTGGTGACGGTTGTCCAGAGAGAACCAATGACCAGTCAGTCAGTGGTGACGGTTGTCCAGAGAGAACCAATGACCAATCAGTCAGTGGTAACGGTTGTCCAGAGAGAACCAATGACCTTGGGAAAGCAACTGTTTCTTTCCTTGCCACCCCATGCCTGGAAAAGCCCAAAGGCAATGAAAGCCCAGTTCTTCCTTTGGAACAGACGGGCCCTTTCCCAGCTCTAAGTTCTATGCCTACCTACCTTTTTGGGAATGGGGCTTCCTCGGTGGGGCTCCTCTTCTGCTTGCCTGCCACGCTGAAGGGAACAAATGGTAAAGGAGTCAGTGCAAGGCTGGTGCCTGGGAGCTGCGGTTTTATGGGACTACAGTCAGCAGGGCCCCTGGACTCCACCCTCTGGCCACCACCTGACCTAGATCTCAGAAGTCCTTTGGGACTTGGCCCTACCTGTGATGGTGTGTAAAATTTCCCAGGTCCACTATTTTACCTGCCTCCCACCTCACTGTCTCCCTTCTCAAGGCCTTAGGGCACAATGATTCTGACCTTGATCCCTGGAAGTTCATGGGTCAATCTGGGTATCACTTTTTCTCCATCTGAGAAGAGTAGCTTTGCCTGAAAGGGAAAGACCAGTGTTGCCAGTTATTAGCGTGGTGGGAAGCGCAGCAGTTTGCACGCACAGCTTCAAAACAGGTTAACATTCCCATAACCACCCCAAAGCATGGACTCACATTCATGTTCAAAGATGAACACGCCAGAAAGGCATTGGCACATGTGTACATTTATAAAAAGTAGCTGGCTATGGAACATGTTCTGCTTCTGCTTGTTGACCACGAGGAAAGGGGAAGGAGTTGGTGAGACACCTACTTACCATCTTTTGTTATGATCATTGTTGAAGAGGTTACTAACAAAAGCTGGAGTGTGCTTAGTATATGTGAGGCTCTGAACCTGATGCACAGCACAACAGCCAGCTCACATTAACCTCAGCACTCAGGCTGAGGCACTAGGATTGCTGCATGTTCAAGGCCAGTCTGGACAACAGTGAGACACTAAGAAAAACAAAGGTAGGCATGTGTGTGAGTTCTGGCAGCAGGAGGGGTGAAAAACCCCAAGGAGAGAAGACCTGGCTTGGCAAAGGAGGGGATAGAGAATGGCATGAGAGCTGGAGTCACAGATAGTTGTGAGCTGCTTGCTGTATGTGCTAAGAATGAACATAATGGCTCTTAACCACTGTGCCATTTCTGTAAGCCCCATACTTTCACATCCTTTTAAAGAAAGATTTACTTTTATGGGTGCTTGTCTGCATGTATGCCTGATCCCCAAAGAGGCCAGAAGAGGGTATTGGATCTCCTAGGACTAGGGTTATGGAGAGTTGTGAGCTACCCTGTGGGAACTGAACCTGTGTCCTCTGGAAAAGCAGCCAGCACTCTTAACCACTGAGCCATTTCTCCACCGTCTACTTTTACATCTTAATGCAGCAAGTAACTGCTTCTGGCTAAGATCAAGCACAATATCTATCAGTAGGATGCAGTGGGGGAATGCTTATTGAGCTTTTGTTAATGCCATCAACACATGTAACACTTTGAGACAGAACCCTTATCTTGCAGTTGAGAAAACAGTAGTGAGGTAACTTGCCTAAAGTCACACAATCGATTTGTACTGGGGCAGTCTAAAACAAGAAAAAGCCTGCATTCTTTCTTGTTCCATTAATTAACTGGGTGTGTCTTCATGCAGTGGAATCTGTATGGATGTCAGAGGGCGACTTACAGCTGTCAGTTGTCGTCACCATGTGTCGTCAGGCTTGGACAAGCACCTTTAATTACAGAGCCATCTTGCCAACCCTTGTTTTGAAACGGGGTTTTTCCGTGAAGTCAAGCTCACCTAGGACTTGCTAGGTAGCCAGGCTGGACTCTAGCTTAAAACTGCCATACATTTGCTTTTGCCTCCTCACTGCTGGGATATGTCCAGCTTAGTCCATACTCTTAACCATCATGCAGACACCTCCTGTTATATAGACCAGGCTGGCCTCAAACACACAGAGATCTACCTGGCTCTGTTTCCCGAGCACTGAGATTAAAGTTGTGTACGAACATCTCTTAATGAACATATGCTATCTGCAAAAATAAAATGAATAAAAGCAACTACCTTCTAGAAGAAAACCAAACAATTAAGAGAAAACTTGAGGCAAAACTCAGCCAATAAGCTCAGTCATTTCCCCTAACAAACATTGGAGGAAGAGTTAGGGAGATGAGGAAGCTGAAAAGGGCAAGATATGGCATAAGGAGTGAAACCAACGCACCCAAAGCTAAAACAACTGAGCAGGGAAGTTGGCTCAGTGGGTAAGGATGCTTGCCATTAAACCCGACCACCCGAGTTTACCTCGGAACTCACAAGGGAAAGGAGAACTGACTCCTTCAAGTTATTCTCTGACCTCCTGTGCTGACATTAATGTAAAACAATTACCACCACCACCAAACTAAAGCAATCCTAGTGTAATCATCTTCGTTTAGTCTGAAGAATCTTTTTTTTTTTTTTTTCGGTTTTTCAAGTCAGGGTTTCTTGTGTAGCGCTGGCTGTCCTTGAACTCATCCTGTAGACCAGGTTGACCTCAGTCTTGCAGAGATCTGCCTGCCTGTTTCCCTAGTGTTGGGATTAAAGGTGTGTGCCACCATGCCCAGCTATTTATTTATCCATTCATTCATTGATTCATTTCATGTGTATGGGCGTTTTGTTTGCATACCAGAAGAGGGCACTGGATCCCATGGGACTACAGTTACAGACTGCTGTCCGGTGTTGGGAACTGAACTCAGGTCCTCTGGAAGAGCACTCTGACCTCTTAATCGCTGAGTCATCTCTCTAGCCCATTTTTGTTGTTTTTAAAGATAGGATCTTACTGTATAGCCCAGGCTGGTCTAGAACTCACTATGTACACCAGGTTGGCTACAAATTCACAGAGATCCTCCTGCCTCTATTTTCTGAGTCCTGGGACTACATGTATATGCCATCACATCTGGTTTTGAAATGCAGGTTTTGTGATAAAGAATCCTTTCTGATTCTGTAACTGCAGTGTAGTTACCATCTTGTGTGTTTGTGTTGCCTGTGTTTGTGCTGGGCTTGAGTTTAAACACACTGTTCCACCCAAGCCCCTAGTAAAGCCCTGGTGGTAGGGAGTGGCTCTATTACCTGCTTCAGAGATGAAAAAAAATGAAGCTTAGAAGCAGAAGGAACTTGCTCTAAGTTTTCTGGGCCCTGGACTTTATCTTGCTCTGCTCTGATTCCAAGTGATCAAAACCTCCTGGGTTCCACACTTGTGCTTCTGAGCGCTTCAGCGCTGCTAGGCTGATCTGCGTGGCATGTTGGGGGATCAGGAGACTGGAAAGCAGTGATGCAATGATATGGATCAAACCCACTTAACTCTTCAAACAAAATTATTTATTATTATTATTATTAGTGTGTGTGTGTTTGTGGGGTGTGTGTTTAAGCATATTAATACTTTAATACACATGGGGCCAGAGGACAACTTTGTAGAGTTGGTTCTCTTCCCTTTAGGTGGGTTCACGGGTTGAACTCAGGTTGTCAGATTTTTGTGAAGTGCCTTATCCACTGAGCCATCTCCCCCATCCCTTCGTCTTCACCTCTTATCTGAACTCCTCCGGAGTCTCCTAACTCCTTTTCCAATCCAATGTTCCCATAGCAGTCAGAACAATCTCTTTTCCTTCTGTGGTGCTAGGGATGGAGCTCAGGCAAGCACTGTGCTGCCAAGTTACACTCCAGTCCAGCAGTCGAAATGCAAACCCCATTGGGCTACTCTTGTGGTTACACATCTACCTCTTCCACTGGCTTGAGTGCTCTGCCTACTTCTGCAGCCATGCCATGAACTACTGCCTCCACCCTGTGAAACTGGTCACACTCGTCACCCCTGCTCCTAGACACACTCCATCTCTTCTTCCCTGGACTCCTCATCTAGCAAACCCTCTCACCAGACAACTATTTGTCAAGTACTATCAAGGCTATGCCCATTCTGCACATTGCTTGGGCCTGATGCTAAGAAGCACAAGTAGGCCCTCAATAAATAACAAATGGAGACATAAATAAGAAGATGGGGACCAGTGTGTGAGTTCAGGAGGTAAATGCACCTGTTGCCAAGCCTGATGATCTGAGTTCCATGCTCAGGATTCAATTGGTAGAAGGGAGAACTTCAGAAAATTGTCTTCTAACTCTATGTACTTGCCATGGAGCAGGCGTACATGCACTCAGCACTTGCCATGAAATACACACATGCACTTGTGTATATACACACAAACATACACACACATAGAGACGAGAGGGATCTGAGAACCACTTAAGTGAAGGTCTTCTCAGTATAGTCCTGCGTTGGCTCAACCTTACGAAAACACTATTAGCAAATGTCTGTTGTTAGCAAATGTTACAACTGCTCATATACCACACTCCTTCCTGGAGTAAAGAAGTTGCCTTTCAAGGACTTGGTAGTTTGAATTTCAGTCTCTGAGGAGCAGAGGTTCAGGCAGTGGCTCTGCTCCTTTCTGAGGCTCTGAGTAGCTAAGCCTGTCTTTCACAGTCAAGCAAAGCATAGTTAATGTATTCACAGTCAAGCAAAGTTGATGTGAAAATCCCTATTAATAGCAGCAGCTGACAGAGACAAACAGGTTCTCTAGTGTCTTAGAATACAGTCATTTATAGAACTGGTGTCAAATCTCCTGAGATACAGGAAGGCAAAAAGGGTGCTAGGTCCCACAACTTCTAAAGGGCTATGATTACTTGAAAGGATCCATCAACCACTTGCAGAGGCAAGGTGCATTATG
The DNA here is from genome assembly GCA_004026605.1 of Ondatra zibethicus. Lineage (NCBI taxonomy): Eukaryota > Metazoa > Chordata > Mammalia > Rodentia > Cricetidae > Ondatra > Ondatra zibethicus. The sequence continues at coordinate 14,781 of PVIU01009719.1, forward strand.
AATTACAACTTGTTTTCTTAGCTTGCCTTTTAAAAGAATGTGACAATTTTTTTTGTTGTTGTTTTTTGAGACAGGGTTTCTCTGTGTAACTGTCCTGGCTGTCCTGAAACTGGCTCTATAGACCAGACTGACCACGAACTCACCGAGATCTGCCTGCCTCTGCCTCTCGAGTGCTGGACCACCACTACCTGGTGACAAAATTTTATTTATTCACATACTGTACACGTGTATGTGTGTGGATACTCATGTGTGTGTCAAAGGACGACTCCCAGGAGTGGGTTCTGGGGAATTAAACTCAGGCCATCATGCTTGGGGGCAAGCATCTTATTGGCCCTGGTTTGTCTTTTAAATTTCTCTAGCTTTATTGTGGTAAAACTGACAAACATATATTACATAAATGAGGGGGTACAATTTGTTGACCTGATATATGTATGAAATGATTATCACAGTTTTATATCATCACCATACACAGGTGTCACTGTGTACATGTGTGTACACTTAAGAAGCACCTTCTTAGCAGGCATCAAGTAAAGAAGAATACCAACAACTACTGTCACCATTCTACATATCTGAGTCCAGAATGAACCCACCCTATGACCGTCAGCTTCCTTAGCTTCCTAGGTAACCACCATTTCATTTTGTTTCCGTGAGTTTGCTAAGCACAGTTTCTTCATCTGTCAAACAGGAATGAACAAAACAGTCCTTACAGAGCTTTTTTCTTTTCTTTTTGAGACCTAAGTGAAATGATGCACCTGTTATGGCACCTGGCACATACTTAAGCTACTTTTCCTCTTGCTCTGTCAGCAACTGCCCTAAGCTCTTCCAGGATGTAAGTGTCTTACCGATGCCCCCCAAGTCCCACTAATGACAGACCACTTTTCTTAGCCGCACCCCGGGCCTCACCTGCTCCAGGCAGCTCCGGCAGGCCTCCTGAATCAGCTGCTCCGCATCTACTTCTTCCCCGACATTGTCTCGCACGTTCAGTGCTGCCTTCTGGAAGAACTAGTGGAGGGCATGGGGGATAGGAGAGAAGACTTGCGAGTCTGCATGAATCAAGGGAAACTAGGGAATGTGGGATCACCATGGATGACTGTTGGTTTTGCTTATGCACAGCCTCTCAATTTCAAAATCAGACCGCTACGCTTGAAGCAAATGGGCCAATATAGGCAGAAAACATCAAGTTAATGGAAAGTCATGGATTTTCATTACCAATCCCTTATCTGTGGGACCGGGAAGGTGACCTGTCCAAGAATACCAGGATACCAGCAACACCAACAGACAGGTTAAGTAGGGCAGATGCTTCCTCTGCTGGGTAAGAGGGAGAGCATGATAGTAGAATACCAAGGCACTTCATGATGAGGCGCCAAACACCTGAGAGCTGCCTGGGAACACAAGTGTCCAAGTTGGATCAAGCAGATGCCTCAGTGGGCAAACACACAAAAATAAATCTTTTTTTTTTTTAAGGTTTATTTATTATGTATACAGTATTCTGCCTGCATATATGCTGGGAGGCTAGAAGAGGGCATCAGATTTCACTGTAGATGGTTGTGAGCCACCATGTGGTTGCTGGGAATTGAAGTCAGGATCTATGGAAGAGCAGGCAGTGCTCTTAACCACTGAGCCACCTCTCCAGCCCAAATAAATCTTTTTTAAAACCCCCAAATTGTATCTCTAAGAGAAAGTGTCAGTTCTCTCTTTGATACAGGAAAATTCTGGAGACTACAAACAGTGCTCCTACTGTGGGAGGCAGCTATGAGGATGCACTGCCAGTTCCCATTTAGCAACTCCAATGTGTCTGTTAGCATCAGAAACCAGGGAGACTGCCAGGTGTGTGGTGCATGCCTTTAGTCCCAGCACTCGGGAGGCAGAAGCATGCTGTTCTCTGTGAGTTCTGGGCCAGCCTGGTCTACATAGTGAGTTCCAGGGCAGCCAGGACTGTATAAAGAGACCCTGTCTCAAATCAAAACATCAAACAAACAAACAAACAAAACCAGGGAGAGCAAATGATTGCACAAAGCACCACCGTTCTGGAAAGTAACTCTCTTTCCCTACTACTCCTCAATGCCATTGTGGGGAGCTTGTAGTAAGAGGGGTGCGGGTTGCGTTCCTGGTGCAGGGCCCCTTTGTTCTGTCCTGCCCGGCTCCCGGTGCGTACCCGAAATAATTACATGAAAATTGTATTTATTGAAATACTGTCTGGCCCATTAGTTCTAGCCTCTTAATGGCTAACTCTCACATATTTGTTTAACCCATTTTTAATAATCTGTGTGTTACCACGAGTTGTGGCTTACTGGGAAAGATTCAGCGTGTGTGACCTGGCAGCTTCATGGCGGGCAACTCTCTCTAACTCTGTCCCCTTCCCAGTATTCTGTTTTCTTTTCCTGTTTATCTAAGTCCTGCCCTATCAAAAGGCCAAGGCAGTTTCTTTATTAACCAATAAAAGCAACCCAAATACAGAAGGACCCTCCTACACCAGGAGCTGACCCCTCAGGAACCCTCCCGGGTGAATAAAGATGAAGAATACAGCGTCATTGCAGAATAATATTTTCAAACTAAAAATTATATTATCTATTTATGTATTTACTTATTTAGTATACATGTGGAGGTCAAAGGACAGCTGTGGGAGTTGGTGCTTTCCTTCCACGATGTGGATCTTGGGGACTGAACTCAGGTCTTCAGCATAATGGCATGTGCCTCTCCCTGCTGAGCCCTCTCATTAGCTCCACTGTGGTATTTCTTGTGACATGAGAAAAACTGTAAACAACCTGGATCTCCTAGGAACTAGTTATGGTACACTGATGAAAGAGACCACTCTGTAACTATCAGGAAGAACTAGGATGAGCTACTGTGTGATGGTCTAGAAACATCACCAACATATAAGCGGCACAGCTGGAAGACTGCGGTCACCGTTGGCAGTCTTCTGGAAGGTGAGTCCTAGTGACTTTTAGCTTTTATTTAAAAAAATATTTATATTAGGGGGCTGGAGAGATGGCTCAGAGGTTAAGAACACTGACTGTTCTTCCAGAGGTCCTGAGTTCAATCCCCAGCAACCACATGGTGGCTCACAACCATCTGCAATGAGATCTGGTGCCCTCTTCTGGCCAGCAAGCATACATACAGACAGACAATTATGACAGTATACATAATAAATAAATACATCTTTAAAAAATATATTACTTTGTAAGGAATATTTTCTCTTTTGCTTTTAACATTTAAAAACTGGTACTATTATATATGTGTGTTTGAGCATGCTGGTGCTGCAGTGGTGCACAGAGGGCAATTCTGGGGAGCTGGAGCTTTCCTTCCACCATGCTGGGTTCTGGGATCCAATGCCAGGTGTCAGGCTTCAGGACGAGTACCTTACCCACTGAGCTGTCTCACTGGCCTGTTTCCTGTTTTTAGAACAGGGCCTCACATTGCCCAGGCTGACTTCCAACTAAGGATGTGTAGCTAAGGATGAGTCTAACTCTTGATCTTCTCGTCTCTACCTTCTAAGTGCTAAGGTTACAGGCATGTGCACATCTGGCTTTAAAGAGTATTTTATCAAAAATTTGAAACAGGAAGGTTTAATTATTCAATAATCATCTAATACTCTTCATATACACAGTCCAAAGTCCTACTATGTTTGTTTTACTATGTCTACTCATTCTTCTGCCCATCTATTTAATGTTATTAAATATTATTATTATTATTTGCAGGGCTTAGGTGCAAACCCAGGGTCAGTGTATGCTAGGCAGGCTGAGCCATACTGCTAACCTTAAAAAGTATTATTACTGGGGCTGGAGAGAGGGCTCAGAGGTTAAGAGCACTGACTACCCTTCTGGAGGTCCTGAGTTCAATTCCCAGCAACCACATGGTGGCTCACAACCATCTGTAATGAGATCTGGTGCCCTCTTCTGGCCTGCAGGCATACACGGAGGCTGAATACTGTGTACATGATAAAAAAATCTTTAAAAAATATTATTACATTTATATATACATATAATGTTTGTGTATGCGTGTGGGTGTATGTCATGACATGCTTGTGGAGGTCAGAGGACAATCTGTAGATGTGGGTCTTTCCATCATGTGCTTTCTGGGGATCATATTCAGGGTATCACGCTTGGCAGCAAGTACTTGTACCTTCTGAGCCACCTCGATGGCCCCAGCTTTTAAATTTTTGAGACAGTCTAATAGGTAGCTTAGGTTAGCCTTGAACTAATCCTGCTTCTACCTCCTCTGCCTCCTGAGAGCTGGGATTAAAGGTGTGCACCACCACCACTAGCTCTTTTCTTTTTTTAAATCTTAAATTGATTTACTTTTATTTCAAAGGTACATCTGGCAGCTGGTAGGGAGAATAGGTTTAAAAAAGGAAAGAACAGTCCTACCTGAATGATAGCAGGAGCCTGGGTGAGAAATAGTGAAGGTGTGAACCAGAATGGGCCATGGGCTATTTGGGAGTAGAGCACTATCTACAGAAGACAGAATAGAGGGCAGGTTTCTATGGGAACGACCTGAGGCTGAGCTCTGGTCCCCACTGTGTTCCTCCTCATGGTAAGCGGAAGGCAGCTTTGTTTTCACAGCTGCCCAGGACAAATGCCTTGGGCATACACGTCCTCTTCTCTTTACATGAACTTCTTTTGCTAACGCCCATCACTATCGTCTCTTGCTGGGATTATTTCAGTGCCCTAACTAGGCCTCCTGCAGTCTATTGTCTACATGACAGTAATTCCTTTTTTTCTTAAATAAAAAATATATTGATTATTTATGTATTTATTTCTCTCTGTGTATGTATTCTCATTATGTAGCCCTAGCTCATCTGGAACTTGCTATGTTCTCTACAGGATGAACTTGTAGAGAGATCTGCCTGCTCCTGCTTTCCAAGGGCTGATATTAAATGTATGTACATGCCACCATGCCTGGTTTATAAAATTATTTTTAATTATGTATATGTGTTTACATATGCTTGAGGAAGCCAGAGATGCTAGATCTCCTAGAGCTGGAGTTACAGGCAGATGTAAGTCACCTGACCTTGATGCTGAGAACCAAACTAGGATCCTCCATACAAAAACAGTATGCACTCTTCACTGCTGAGTATCTTTCCAGCCCCCCCTTAAAAAAAAATCAACAATTCTTTTAAAGCATTCACAGGTTGAGGTACTGGCATAAGAACAGACAGGAGGACCAATGGAACTGAATAGAAGACCCGGATATCAATCCACATATCTTCGAACACCTGATATTTGATAAAGAAGCAAAAAATATCAAATGGAAAAAAGAAAGCATATTCAACAAGTGGTGCTGGCATATCTGGATATCAACATGTAGAAAAGTGAAAATAGACCCATACCTATCACCATGCACAAAACTCAAGTCCAAATGGATCAAAGACCTCAACATAAAGCCAGCCACACTGAACCTTATAGAAAAGAAAGTGGGAAGTACACTTGAACTCATTGGCACAAGGAACCACTTCCTAAATAGAACCCCAGCAGCACAGACACTGAGAGAAACAACTAATAAATGGGACCTCCTGAACTGAAAAGCTTCTGTAAAGCAAAGGACAGGGTCAACAATACAAAATGACAGCCTACAGAATGGGAAAAGATCTTCACTAACCCCACATCAGACAGAGGTCTGATCTCCAAAATATACAAAGAACTCAAGAAATTGGACACCAAAAAAATCACGTAATCCAATAAAAAAATCGAGTACAGACCTAAACAGAGAACTCTCAACAGAGGAATCTAAAATGGCTGAAGGACACTTAAGGAAATGCTCAACATCCTTAGTCATCAGAGAAATTAAAATCAAAACAACTCTGAGATTCCATCTTACACCAGTAAGAATGGCCAAGATCAAAAACACTGATGACAACTTATGCTGGAGAGGTTGTGGGGAAAAGGGAACACTTCTGCATTGCAGGTGGGAATGCAAGCTGGTACAACCCCTTTGGATGTCAGTGTGGTGATTTCTCAGAAAATTAGGAAACAACCTTCCTCAAAACCCAATAATACCACTTTTAGGTATATATCCAAAGGATGCTCAATCGTGCCACAAGGACATGTGCTCATCTATGTTCATAGCAGCTTTGTTTGTCATAACCAGAACCTGGAAACAACCTAAATGCCCCTCGATTGAAGAATGGATAAAAAATGTGGTACATTTACACAATGGAGTACTACACAGCAGAAAAAAATAACGACAGCTTGAATTTTGCAGGAAAGTGGATGGAACTAGAGAGTATTATTTTAAGTGAGGTAACCAAGACACAGAAAGACAATTATCACATGTACTCACTCATAGGTGGTTTATAAACATAAAGCAAAGAAAACCAGCCTATAAACCACAATCCCAGAGAACTTACATAGGACACTAAGAGAGACTTACATAGATAAAAATCTACATGGGAAGTTAAAAGTATAAAAAGACACGATCTCCTGAGTAAATTGGGAGCATGGGACCCTTGGGGTAGGGCTGAAGAGGGGAGAGGAGAGGCAGGGAGGGGAGCAGAGAAAAATGTAGAGCTCAATAAATATCATGGAGAAAAAAAAGGAGGAAAAAAGCATTCACAGGTTGAAATAGGAGGATCAAGGTTTGAGGGTATCCTGGGTTATATTGTGGGTTCTAAGCTTCTTTGAACTCCCAGTAACATGTGACTTTAAAAACAAAACCAATTGAACAAAAACTGTCTGAGGCTGGAGAGATGGCTCAGGGGTTAAGAACACTGGCTGCTCTTCCAGAGGACCAGGATTCAGTTCCCAGAATCCACAAGGTGGCTCACAACCATCAGTAAACTCCAGCCCTAGGGTATCCAACACCCTTTTCTGACCTCTGTGTGCACTAGGCACACATGTGATACACATCTATACATGCAGGCAGAACACTCATACACATAAAAAAAATTAAAAAACAAACAAAACTTAAAACAAAAATCCAAAGCCCAACAACAACAACAAGCCAAAACATCCAGAAAACAAAAACCCAAAGTGGCTTCAAAGTTTTCACATGATCTACAGTTACTTCTTTTTATGAAGCCTGCATTATTCTGATACCAAAGCAGGATGAAGAAAATTCTAGGCCAAAATCCTTAAGGAACATAGAAGAAAAATTCTCAACGAAATACTTGTAAACTGATTTCAAGAAAACATGGTAAATATCACTCATCATGAGTAAGCAAGTTTTACTCCAGATATGCAGGGAAGGTTCAACATTTGCAAATCAGCAACGGAACTCATTACACAATGGATTCAAGTCAGAAACCACACAATCATCTTATTAGATCCAAAAAAGGCTTCTGACAAAATAAAACGTTGATTTGTGATAAAAAGTCCTGAAGAAACTTGAAAGAGAGGGAATGTATCTCACCATAAGAGGCTGCACATGAAAGACCTACAGTCGACATTATAGTAAACAGAGGAAACTCAAAACTGAAATCAGGAGCAAGGCAGGGTGTCTACTTTGTCCACTCTTCTTCTTTTATTTTTTTTGAGATAGGGACTCTCTGTGTAGCCTTGGCTGTCCTGAAACTCATTCTGTAGACCAGGCTGGCCTCCAACTCTCAGAGATCCACCTGCTTCTGTCTCCCAAGTGCTGGGATTAAAGTCATGTGTCACCATGCCTGGCCTTTTCTTTTTAAGATTTTTCCCCCCAAATATATATATCTGTGGAATATATGCGCTGTGTATGTATCTGCATAGGCCACAAGAGGGCGCTGGATCCTGGACCTGGACTCACAGGCAGCAGCAATCACTACTGATCCTTGAACCACTTTCCCAGCCTCCATTCCTCTTTTCCTTGACCAATGGGTCTTACTATGTAGTCCCAGCTGGCTGTCAACTGCCTCGGCCTCCTGAGTGGTTGGGCCCGCTACTAACCTGGCTGTACCGTCCATTTTAGCAGTGCTGTTAGCTTTAACCACCATGCCCTCTCACCTTCATGTACTTGTTGAAGACACTCTGGATCTCCTCATTGATGCTTGGCTGCAAGACAGCACGGAGGAGATCCATAGAGATCGCTGGGTCTGTGAAACTACATTCAGGAGGGAGACAGTCAGGGGGAGTGTCCCAAACATGCTGCCCAGACTGGCCAGCCGCAGTACTGGACACACCAGCCTTGTGCTCAAATTCTGGGCAGATCACAGACACACATCATTTTGTTTCATCGTAACTCTCTTTGTGAAGTGGGAATTATTTAAAAGTGTTTAATATATATATTAAATAAATATATAAAAACACTTAAAATAATTTTATATATAAATATATAAAAATAAATATATATAGACAGGGTCTCTCTCTCTCTCTCTTTATATATATATATATATATAAAGACAGGGTCTCACTGTGTAGATCAGGTTGGTCTCAAACTCACAGCGACCACCTGCCTCTGTCAAGTGCTGTGATTACTAAATCACAGGCCAAAAACACAACTAGAATTCCAAAGGCCCATCCTGGGTTCTTTCCCTTCCCTAGGCAGGACACTTAACCAATAGCCCCACATCACAGCTGAGAAAACAGAGGCTAAGAGAAATGAAGGGATTGTCCAAAGTTATCCGGTTAATAATAATCGTCAGAGCCTGTATTACGACAGTTGTCTGAATCTTGGTTTTCCATTCTCTGACTTACAGATCTCAGTCGCAGAGAGGGGCAACGTCAGAGATCGTAGCAGACTGTAAGACCTGTTTTGCTTCTGGACGTAAAACTGACTTAAAGTCACTGGGAGAATCACAGTCCGAGTCTCCTCCGGCCCCGCCCCCCACTCCAGGGCTCTTTCTGCGGGTTGCTGATCTCAGCGCAGTGGGGTTCCCAAAGCACTCACCCAAGTCCACATAACCGGATATAGGGTTCACCCAGGGCCAGCCTTACCTTGTGGTCATCTGCGAGCGGCGGCCCCTTCGCTGCACCTGCCGGTGTTTTATCATTATGTTCCAAGGGTTCTGTGGGGACCAAGTGAGCAAATGTCACCGAGGTCCCTAGTAGTGGGGACGAAGAGAACGTGGGTATAAAGCTAAACCTAGACGTTCATGCTTCTCACTTCTCCCACCTTGGGGCGAAGGGGAATTCAGTGGCTGGAAGACCCTGTCAGGGTGGAGGGAGGGCAAGAGGAAGAGCAGCAGTGTTTACCGAGGGTCTACTCTGTGGCGGGTGGTGAGTGAGGGCGCTATACCCGCCTTTATCAGCCCATCCCACCACAATTCCATCAAGCTGAGGTTACTGCTGTTCATTTCACAGAAGAGAAACCTGGCGCTCAGAGGTTGTCACATCAGGCCCACGTCACCTAGCTAGAATCTGAATCCAGGTCGTCGCACGGCACGGAGAAAACGGCAACCCCAGGGCCGCACAGCCGCCGCGTTCTCTTGCCCGCGGGCCCGGAGCCCGGGAGCCCGAGGCCCTGCCCGGCCCGAGCCCCGGCCTCGCCCGGGCGCCCTCACCGTGAGAACCGGCTGCCCTGCCGCGCCCGCGTCGCCCAACTCCAGGCCGCCTCGTTCCGCCACGCCGGGGCCCCGCGGCTGCTCGGTGTCGCCAGTCGCCCCCATGGCGCCCCCGACCCACAACAACCTCAGCTCGACTCAGCCACCGGAAAGCGGCGTCGTGACGTCACGGGCGCGCCCGCCGGAAGCGCGACGCGGGTGCGCGGTGCAGTTGCTATGGGAACTGAACTGCTGCCTGGGAGGCGCATCTAGGTGGATTTCCGGATCTTGGGTGTGGGGACGAGGTTGGGGCTTTCAAACCCCTGGAGGACGACGGCTGGGGACCGAGTGTGGGTGTTCGGGTGCCATCCAGTTAAGGGATGAGTGCGGGTGTGAGGGCAGCAGTACCTAGACTGCAGCTGGGGAGCCCAGGGTTTCGGATGGGGGCTGTCCGAAGTAAAGTCTTGAAAACTTCAGGGCATCTGATAACTTGATACAAGGCCCTGGAATTGGAGCGATCCTACTCAGGAACCAGAAAAGCCAACAAAAGGAGGGCTGCCCGTGCCATCCCAAATACCCATTAGCCTAGGCGGTCTGCCTCTTGTGTCTGAAGGCGTCAGGAATGAAGGTTGGGTTTTGGCTTGTGAACTTGCCCTGTTCCAGACAGCTGGCTTTCCTTCCTCTAGATGTTGAGGATGAAGGGGTTAGCAATTGTGGTGTTCTCCAGAGTCCCACTTAGCGCTGTGAGAGGTAAGCTGGGTCTGTGAAGAGTAGAATTACAGGTGATAACTACTCTTCGCAAGTTACAGTAATGTAGTGTGAAGTGTATGAGTTTTGCGTTAGGAAAGATCTAGGTTCAAACCTGTTGTGATGTGATTGTTAACACTGGCTATGGGCAGGTGTAATGCTACACATAACCCCAAAACTCAGGAAGAAGTAGCAGGAAGCTCAGGAGTGTGAGGCCAGTCTGGGCTGCATAGCAAGACCTTGTCACAAAGCCAAGGCCTAAGAACATTGGCTGGGGAACTGGATCTTTGTTCTCTGCATACTAACTCATGACCACTCTCAGTCCCTTCCACAGGGACCAAGTTGTAAACGTTTTGTGCACTTGTATTGACGCTGAAACACTTGGAGGCTGCTTTCCCGTGGGTTCTGACAGTTGCCAAGGATGGACAGAATGCTATGCTTCAGTTACAGCACTAGCTTGGTTATTTTCTTATTAAGTTGTCTTTCCAGTTCTTCCCTCTGTCAGGGGCTAGGTAGGGCCAAAGGCCCTTCCAGGGCCCTGTGGACGGAAGGAAGAACACTGAACTTTTGTTCCCTGCCAGGGCCATTCTTGGCAAGGCCAGCAATGGACTGGTGCCAGGGCTTTGGGGGGTCGACAGTTTCATGTAAAGCTGTGGTTATATATTACAAACCCTGTGATATGAAATATTTTGCTTATCCTACCAGAATGAACCTTGCAAAAGAGGAACTATAGTTCCCTGTGATTCTCCAGCTGGATGAACTTCCCTGATTTGTTTTCTGCCTCCCCATCTGAGGGGTATGTAAAGAACTGTGATACTAATAAACTTGCTGGCTCGAGTCATTAGCCCTCACAGCCTTCCTGACCCCAGCTTTGGCCTGTTTATTCTCTCATCTCTGGTCCTCCCCGCCAGGGTCCCAGTGTGAACCCAGGGAGAACAGCTGGTCTGCTTCACCCTCTGTCATTTTGACTGCAATTGAGTCCTTCCAAAGTCCTTCTGGTCTCTTTGGCCTTTAACCCAACAGCTACCTCTCCATTTTTCTAGCTTCCCACTGGGATCTGCATCACTTGCTAAGAGTGTTATGTATATTATATGACAGTAGTTGGTCCTTCCCATCACATGGGCCCTTTGGTAGTGCCAGGAAAATTTCCACACACCAGCAGCCAATCACTGTTCTTGTTGTGAGGAGAAGACGTTCTTTGGGTGGGGGGAGGTTACTGCATAAAGTAAAACTGTTGGGATTGGATTGACAGCAGTTACCCAGTCCTGTCCCTTCCTCTGCGCTGCCTCTGCCCTGAACTGAGCTCTCAGCCCTCAACATCAGCAGGATGCTAAGCCACCTCTCCCTCATGAAGGCGCTTCTCGCTCTTGGGTCCCTGGCATCCTGGGTAACTGCAGGAGAGCACGGTGAGCTATCATATGGGGTCCCTGGCTAAAAGTAATAGAAAGTTACTAGGGGAGAGGTCATCTTCTGCCTTCTAAGGCTTCTCTGTGCAGTCAATCATCTCTCTAGGGAGAACTGGATGGGTAGAATGTTGGGACGGTAAGATAAGTTGGCTTGGTTTTTGTTGCCCTCTCTGCAACAAGGAGTTAGGACTTACAAGCAAAGACAGTCCAGCTATTGCCTAGAGTTCATTTAATGAGGACAGGGCCATGCAACAGTCCCTTTTCTCTGTCCGTCTGTCTCTGTCTCTCTGTCTTCCTCTGCAGTAGCACTGCTTTACCTGTCTTAGTAGTCATGGGGGGGGGTGTGGGTATCTGTGTGGCGAGAAGAGAAGGGGTTGCAGAGATAATGTGCATGGAGATGCCGAGCTCCTTGAGATACATCTGACTCTCGTTCTCTCTCTCTCTCTCTTTTTAAGATTTGTGTAGGTGTCTCTCTTTATGTATGTCATGTGTGTATGGGTGCCTGTGGAAGCCGGAAGAGGGAGTAGGATCTCCTTGAGCTGGAGGTACAGATGGTTGGGAGCTGCCAGAGATGAGTGCTGTGCACTGAACTTGTGTTCTCTGGAAGAGCATTAAGTGTTCTTAACAGCCGAGCCATCCCTTCAGCCCCCAGTGGTAGAGGCTGACAGCCCCCTTCCCCTGTCTCTTTAGTCCTAACCAATTATCTCAGTTTTGTATGAAATCTCTTTCAGTGAAAGAGGAACAGTACCTTCCTGATCAGAACCCATGCAAAGATCTGTGCCAGAGCGATAGGTCATGTCCTGCTGGGCAGAAGTGCTATAGCACGGGCTGTGATAAGGTCCATCAAGCAGACCTGATAGGGGTATGTTGTCATGAGGGGCAAGATCCCAGTGTGTTCCCTGGCCCTGTCTCTCAGCTGGATAGAACCAGAGAACTTCCCACCGCCCAGACTGTCTCTGGACACCTAGCTGTGTGGTTACCCTTTTCCCCTTTGAGGTCTCTGAGCATCCCATACCCCAGCTCTTTGTCTCCTATCAGACAAGAATGTGCCCTTGGTGGTTTATGTCTTTTCCTCTGGACTAGAGTAGTGTTGTGAGGGAAAGCCTGCTTAAGATAGTGAGTGGGACGACATCCTGGGAAGGTGGGTACACAGAGGTGGCCCAGCAGGTAGAGGTGCTTCCTGCCTGATCTGCAATCTTGAAGGCCTAAGTTCTGTTCCCAGAATTCATGCAAAGGTGAAAAGAAAGAAAGATTGACTCCGCAAAGCTGTCCTCTGAGCTCCACATGCAGGCCATGATACACGTCCACCCTCCCCCCCATAATAATAATTTTAAAAAAGGCACTAAGGACTTAGAGATGTATTTCAGGATCTCATCGTATAGCTCATTCTGACTTCATACGCAGGATCCTCCCGCTTTTGCCTCCTGAGTGCTGGGATTACAAGTGTATGCCACCACGCCTGGTCTTTTTTTTTTTTTTCTTCTAAAGTCAGGGTCTTGCTGTGCAGCCTAGGACAGCCTGGAACCTAGAGTCCTCGTGCCTCCTCTTTCCGTATACTGGGATTATAGATCACAGAGCCTCTGGCCGCCTTCGGAAATCAGGCCCTGGCTCCCCTGTGGCTCTGGTCCCTCTCCTCCTGGTCTAGCAAGGACTTGGAAACAAATGTTCTTCCTGGTCTCAGTAAACAGCTCTGACCCTCCCCTGAAACTGGCTTTGAGCTGTGGCCAGGCTCCCCCCTCCCTGGGGAAACTTCCAGAACCAAGAAGTTTCTGTGACGAGCCCTCCCCTCCCCCACCTCCCTGCATGTTCACCTCAGCTGCCTTGTTTTGTTTTCACTTTAGGCTGTCTCTCTTTATCCTCTCCCAGTCCCAGCTCAAGTGTGATCTTGACCTCCATGGTCCTAGGTGTTCCTTCCCAACGGAGCTCATTTTGAAGGGCAACTGGTCTCAACTTCTTTCCCCTGAACCTGCCTCTTTTAAAAAATTTAAAACTTTATTTACTTTTTTATTTAGTGTGTGTCCAGCAGCTAGGGTGTGCATGTGTAGGTCAGACAACAACTTGTGGGAACTGGTTCTTTCTTTACACTATGTGGGACTTGAGGATCAAATTCAGGTCTTCAGGTTTTTGGCAAGTGCCTTTACCTACTGAGCCATCTCACCAGCCTGGTTTTTGTTTCTATTTTTAAAAATTATTATTATTATTATCATTATTATTACTGTTGTTTTTTTGAGACAGGGTTTCTTTGTGTAATAGCTCTGATTGTCCTGAAACTCCCTCTGTACACTTGGCTGGGCTCGAACTCACAGAGATCCTCCTGCCTCCTGAGTGTTGTTATTATTTTTAACGTGGGTGCTGGGGATCAAAACTCAGTTTTTTTATGCTTGTCCAGAAAGTGCTTTACTGACTACCTATCTCCTCAGCACATGCCTTTGAAAAAGCATATTATTTTGATCTGTATGTGTGTGTGCTTGTTCAAGTTTATGTGTACCACAGGGGTGTGAGTACCCTCCTACACCAGAAGAGGGCATCAGATTCAGTGGAACTGGAGTTACAGATGATTTGGGGACTGAACCCTGGTCCTCTGTAGGAACAGTAAGTGCTCTTATCCATGAGCTATCTCTCCAGCTCCCTTGTGTCTGTTTTCGAAACAGAGAGGAAAAGAGGTAGTCCCAAAGTTATTCAGGGGCCATTCTGTTCTAACTTGTGCACCACACATAAGGCATGTCCAGCACAAAGAGATGCTAAGAGATGTGTTGTCCCACTCTTCAAAGAGAAATTGGATAAGAAGCCTCTTCTTCATGCTTTGTGGGCAGATTAACTTGCTCCTCTGTCAAACATACACACACCATCGGGTGCCAAGATACCAAATTATTCCCTGATGATTGGTTTTAGTTTACTTTGAGAAACAATACAAATGCCAGCTCTATTCTGAGAACTGAACAAAGATACACAGAGTATCCAAGTCACAAGTGCTTATTGGTTTAGTCCTAGCCAAGCAGAACAGGATGCCAAGAGGCAAGGCCACAGTTTTTCTGTGGAGACCTATTAGGAAGTTGCTGACTAATTCCCAATTCCCACAGTCAGATGAGAGATTCTCTACTAAAATCTACCCGAAGAATCTGCAGAGAGGCAGCAGAATTGAATCTCGATGTCTGCAGAAGACAGCACACACTCCCCTTTGCACCTGCTTCTGAGATGCTCTGCTCCCTCTGCACACATGCGGGCTAATGTCCTGATACTAGTTGAGACAGATTTTCTTTTATTCCGCAGTTATTAGGAAGGCTTTGGAAAGAGATCCTTTTCCCTCTTACAGGGTCATCATGACCTAATTCTCTACTTCCATGTTTATCTTTGCTCCACAAACTTCGACTGGATCTTTACTGTTTGCTGTATCCAGTGATGAGCTGTGGGCACACTGTGCTGGACAAAGCAAGCAAATAAATATGTGATTTTGAGCTGCGATAAGGACAACAGAGGAGCATTGATGGACGCTGAGAGAGAAGATGGGCACTCACGTTGGGTTGGGTTGCTAAGGAAAGTATGTCTAGGGCAGTGGCATTTGAGCTGCCACTGGGAGAAGTTGTTAAAACTAACTGGCCAGGGCATGGGTGTGGTTGGATATCGAAGAGAGAATCCTATGTAAAGGTCTTTGGAAGACAAGACTCATGCATGGTTAGGGCCAGAGATGGGAGGGTAATGCCAATAGAAGACAGAGACCTTTGACACTAGGGAGGGAGTGGAGAAAGGGACACAGATTTCTAGTTGGGTCATGCTTCCTTTACCATTCCTTTAAGAGTCACCAAAAGTTATTAGAAGTTGGAGGTGTCACCGGGAAGTGGTGGTGCACACTGTTAATCCCAGTGCTCAGGAGGTAGAGGCAGGCAGATCTCTGTGAGTTCACGGCCAGCCTGGTCTACGGAGCGAGTCCCAGGACAGCCAGGGCTACACAGAGAAACCCTGTCTCAAAACAAAACAAAAAAACAAACAAAAAAGAAAAAACAAAAACCAAACCCAACACCACCACCACCAAAAGCCAAAAAACCAAAACCAAACCAAAACAAAAAGAAGAATATAAGAAGATGTAGACGATGGCGATGGTGAAGTTGGTGATGTCATCTGCGTAGAACTTACTTATTTTCCTGCTATTTTAGATTTTTCATGGCGACTTTTGCTTATTTATACTTCTCAGAATTTTCTATGACCACATTTCCTGTCTCTCTTCATTCTCCAAATTATTTTTCTTGGAGTGACATATTCTAAATATATACACTGACTTTTGGAGCGCTAACGCAGATATGATATACAACCTTATATCTGCCTGTTGCTCAGACTTTAGGGTATTTTATAGATTTAAAATATTTCTTGATACATTTTTTCTTGGTGGTTTATTTTCTTTCCTATTTTCTGAAATGAGGTCATTTATTACTTTTCTTTTTTTCCAAGACAGGTAGCCCAGGTTGGCCTCCAATACTCTGTATAGCAAGGCTGGCCTTGAACCCCTGGTCTTCCTGCCTCCACCTCCTGAGTCCTGGGATTTCAGGCATGTACCACCAAAAACCTGGCTCTTTTTCTTCTTTCCTTTATGTCCTTTCCTCTTTGGCAGACAGAGCCTCACTGTTTCGCTTGGGCTGGCCTGGAGCTTGTGACTCTTGCCTCAGTCTCCTGAATGACATCCTGTTGTCTGCAGAAGCTGGTGCCAGTCTCTCACCTGAGAACACAGTGTTGTTAAGTTGCAAGTGTAGATTTGGGTTATCTGAGAGGAGGGGCTCCCCAGACAAGCCTCTGTGCTTCTTTCTGTTTCCCTGCAAGGTGGAAAGAGCCTGGAGAGTTGCTATAAAGTGTTAAAGGGTGTGTTAGTCTTTCAGGAGTATACATTAGATTCTTTAGGCTCCTAGGGGGACTGGGTCTGGGCTATAATATTCTCTCCTCCTCCTCCTCTTCATGCCCTTTTCATCCGGACCTTTCCTCGTCCTCTTTGATAATCTGTCTATGTAGCATATGGTAGCTTTGAATTTTTAGTCCTCCTGCCTCAGCTTCCCAAATGCTACAGTTACAGGCCTACGTGACACTACAGCTAGCCCAGGAGTGCAAACAGTCCCCCTTCTCCACCCTGCTGATCACCAGGAGTGCAAACAGTTCCCCTTCTCCACCTTGCTGATCACCCCTCTCTGAGACCCTGAAACTCCACCACACATGTAATCTTTCCTTTCATCCATGTCTCCCTGGTAGCAAACTCCTTCCCAGTACCCAGCGGGGTGATTTGTACCTGGTTCGGACAGCCATCTCAGACAGACTGCTCACAGGAGAGAACAGTGCAGTCCTTGTCAGGACTCTCAGTTCCCAGCTCTGGGACCAAACCTGGGAATCTGTTGTGAGCAAGTCACCTACTGTCAGCTTGTCGGGCCTCATACAATTTTCTCAGTGTTGGCAGCTGACATCTGAACTGTGGGGGTTGAGGGTGAGGCTGGTTCCTAGGTGTGGTACCTTTGTGAGCCACTCTGGCCTTTGGCCATTAGAGGTGGGATTTCCTTTTCCCTTGGGGTTAGGCAGGCAGGCTGGAAGTAGACTACAGTTCCCTCAGAGCCCACAGGCTGAGCAAGGCCTGGGAGAGTTGGTGTGGACCAGCAGCAGCTGGCAGAGCTGATGTCTACTTCTGCAGCATCTTTAGCTCCTGCTGTAGGAAGGATTGCTTCTCCACCCCTCCCTGCTGAGACAGGGTTTCTCTGTGTAGCCTTGACTGTCCTGGAACTCACTCTCTAGACCAGGCTGACTGCAAACTCACAGAGATCCTCCTGCCTCTGCCTCCCGAGTGCTAGGATTAAAGACAAGTGCCATCTCTGCCCTGTGAGAAGAGTTGCTCTTAATGAGACTGATTCCCAGAAAGCTCTCCTTCCTGAGCTGTGAAAAACTTAACCTTTGACATCATCACCAGTATACTGTAGCAGAGCTGGTCTTTTTTTTTGACAAAGGTGAGTGCCAGTCAGCTTACCTGAGGCACAGGTAGACACTGGACTGTGTTCTCAGGGAGAAGCTCCAGTCTGAAGGTGGCCTGTGATGAGTCTTCTGCTTGCTCAGTGGGCTTGGGCAAGTGTGTTCATCTCTGTCTGCCCCTTGTCATCTTCACAGAGTGATGACATAGTTTGGAAGAAATACGTTCAAAGAGTCTGCATTATATGTGCCAGGCAATGCTCAGGGCCTCCTACAGTTAGTCCAGCCCCAGTCTGGTCTGTTTCTTTCTCCAGTCACCTGCATTTTGACCCACCCTCTTACTCATCAATCACTCATTTACACTCCGTATGGAGAGTCAGCCGTACCTGGCGCATGGTTATCTATGGTGAACAAGGTCCCCACTTTTGGGGGAGTGTTGTAAAGAGGGAGCCGCAAAGGCAATGAGGGAGGGGAGAGTTTTGTTCCTAAGGAAGGGAAAAGAGTCCATTGTGATTGGAGAAAATCAGAGGGTGGTTCCAGGTGAGGTTGGGGAGGTGGCAAGGCTCAGAGTTAGGACAGCTTTGGGCTTCTTTTGCAGATTTTATTCTAAGTGCAGAAGGAAGTAATTTGAGCCAGTGAGTTATCTTAGTGGGTAAAGGCCACACAAATCTGAGGATCCAAGTTCAACCTAGGGGAAGGAGAGGAGCGACCACAGAGGTTGTTCTCAGACCAGCACAGGCGCACTGTGACATTCATGCACTTACAGCCACACACATCACACACACAGCAATAAATACAAATTAAAAAAAATCTGTAAAGAAGTACCTAAGCCCTGTGTGTGGGAAATGACCATAATCCCAGTACTGGGAAGGCAGAAGCAGGAGGATCAGGAGTTCAAGGCCATTCTCAGCTATGGGGTGAGTTTAAGGCAGTCTAGGCTGCATGAGACTTGTCTCAAAAAGCCATGAAAGATTATCGAGGGGAGTCTAAATGAGGGAGAGGCCTGTTTCAGTGTTCATTTTGAAAAGGCTGTTCTGTTGTGTGAAAAATGGATGAGGGCCAGGTGTAGACAATGGAAGACCAGGCGAGAAGCCATCATGGCCGACTGGGTGATAGTTGATCATGGTTTAGGCCAAGGAGCTCACCATAACGCAGACATGGAAAAGCAGAGACTTGAAGGCAGCTGACAGGACCAAGTGAAGAAATAAAAGGCTGTGGCCACTGAGGGAGAGGGCGTGTTAGAGACGGTGTGAGGTTCACAGCCTGAGTGACAGACAGGCGGCAGTGATGCTCTTTAACAGAAGAGCCCCCCAGGGAGGCAAAACACTGGGCTGATGCAGGAGTGAAGCCTATTTACTGACTACAGCATCCCTGCTTTTTGGGGATTGGTAGGGTGTTGGGGTGTTGGGAGAGAGGGGTCCCTTTGTTTGTCCCGGCTGCCCGACTAGCTTACACCTGAAATAATCACACAGAAACTGTATTCATTTAAACACTGCCTGGCCTATTAGCTCTAACTTCTTTTTTTTTTTTTTTTTTTTTTTTTTTTTTTTTTTTTTTTTTTTTTTTTTTTTTTTTTTTTTTTTTTTTTTTTTTTTTTTGGTGGTGGTGGCGCATGCCTTTATTTTTTTCCATGATATTTATTGAGCTCTACATTTTTCTCTGCTCCCCTCCCTGCCTCTCCCCTCCCCCTTCAACCCTCCCCCAAGGTCCCCATGCTCCCAATTTACTCAGGAGATCGTGTCTTTTTATACTTTCTACTTCCCATGTAGATTATATCTATGTAAGTCTCTCTTAGTGTCCGTATTGTTGTCTAAGATCTCTAGGATTGTGGTTTGTAGGCTGGTTTTCTTTGCTTTATGTTTATAAACCACCCATGAGTGAGTACATGTGATAATTGTCTTTCTGTGTCTGGGTTAACTCACTGAAAATAATGTTTTCTAGTTCCATCCATTTTCCTGCAAAATTCAAGCTGTCATTTTTTTCTGCTGTGTAGTACTCCACTGTGTAAATGTACCACATTTTTTTTATTCATTCTTCAATCGAGGGGCATTTAGGTTGTTTCCAAGTTCTGGCCATGACAAACAAAGCTGCTACGAACATAGTTGAGCACATGTCCTTGTGGCACAATTGTAGCTCTAACTTCTTATTGGCTAACTCTTACATATTAGTTTAATCCATCTCCATTAATGTGTATCACCACGTGACTGTGGCTTACCAGCAAGATTCTAACCAGTGTCAATCTCAGGCAGGAGAATAATGGTGTCTCCATGGCGGCTCTCTCTGACTCTGCTTCCTTCCTCCCAGAATTCAGTTCTGTCTTCTCCGTCTACCTAAGTTCTGCCCTATCAGGCCAAGCAGTTTCTTTATTGATTAACCAATGAAAGCAACACACAAACAGAAGGACCTCCTACAGCAGTAGGGTGTTGGGAGAGGTGCAGATAGAGGGTGGGGTGATCATCCCAGTTCTAGATACCAGTCTTGTTTCTTGTCCTGATCCTTGGTAGAATAATTAGTTGTGAGCTTACTGGGCCCCACACTTTGTAATGGCTGAGTTCACGTAGGTTAGCAGAACCAAGACATCGAGGGCAGAGCATCCTGTTCAAAGGCATCACAGGGACCATGTTTTACAAGGCTCCTGGGGACAAGATAAGGATGGATGCTTAGAACTTCTCAGGAACTTGGTTTCAGGAGAGTATGAGGGAGTACAAGCACTGTCTAGCTTAAAAATGAGGATGGTGGGGTTGGAGAGATGGCCCAGCTGTTAAGAGCACTGGTTGCTCTTCCAGATGACACAGGTTTGATACCCAATACCCACATGGCAGCACATAACTGTCTACCACCCCAGAAGGGATCCAGTACCCTCTTCTGGCCTCTTTGGGCATCAGGCATACATGTAGACATACATGCAAACAAACACCCATACACCTAACTAACTAACTAACTAACTAACTAACTAACTAACTAACTAACTAACTAACTAACAAACTAAGGGATGTCAAAGCATGGGCTTGGGGAAAGGGCACAGTGGTTAAGAGCACATCCTGCTCTTGTAGTGGTTCTGAGTGCAGTTCCCAGCACCCGCAGGGCAGCTTACACCTGTCTGTAGCTCCAGTTCCAGGGCTTCTGATACCCTTACACAGACATACATGCAGGCAAAACACCAATGGACATAAAATTAAAAAAAAAAATTGAGGACGGCATTGTCTGACTTAGAGGTAGTGAAGTGTGACTGGAGGTTTCTTCTCTGTCTCGCCCAGCCCCACTGGGCCGGTTTCTCTCTGCCCGTCTGTTCCTGAATAACCACTCAGAGGCTTAATATCAGTTACAATTGATGGCTCAGGCCTCTTTGTGGTTAGGGGTAGCTAAAAATTAACTCGTTTCTTTTAGTTTATATTTTATCGTGAGGTTTGTGTCTTGCTGCTAACGTTTGGACCTCTTTCTCCTTTTGGTGGCTACATGGCATTGCCTCAACTCTGCCTACTCTCCTCTGTATCTTTGTTTGGCCTAGCTTTATTCTGATAAGCCATTGGTCGAAACAGCTTTATTCATCAACCAATAAAAACAACACATATACTGAAGGCCATCCCACAGCAGTGAAGTCCCATTACGTTCATGTGTTTGAGCTGACAGGAATTATTTATTTGACATGGATTTGAGCTATGAAGGAAGATAGTAGTGCTGAGCAATGATCAAAGGGGATGCCCTCTGACCCCAGCCTGCCTCCCAAGGGGTCTGTTCCTTGCTTCTGAAATTTTCCAAAACTCTATGGAGCTCAAGGGAAGCTGGGCTAGGAGAGAGCAGAGGTAAGATCTCTACTATGTCTGAAGAGCAGGGAGGAGCAGAGTCTCTTGGCCTTCATCCCATCAGAGCTAAGCTCATTAAAATGGTGACCCGTGGGTAAGTATGGTGTCCCTCTTTTTAGGTTCATTGTTCAACTCTATGAGAAGCTGGTGACCATGGAATTTCCCTCTGGGGTGATTTCCATATACAGTTCTCTCAATGGTGGAGTAAATTTTACTTTTGTCAAGTGTATTGCAGTGTTTGTCAAGTAGATGATGAGTAGGTGTAGTGAGATACATCCGGTAGTACTAGTAACCATGTTTTCCAAATTAAAAAATATCAGGGTATGTAGTTTTGATATGACATCATAACAACACAACATTCCTGTGCAGGAAAATCCCAGGACACAAGACAATTATGGCTCCGCTTTGGGGTCCAGCACTTGCTCTTTCCATCTTGGCAGACTCTCTGGAGCCAGCCATGTGTAGTCATGCATAGCCTGCTGCTTTCGAGGCTCTAGGCTAGGCATATTTTGGTTTTCTACAAAACTTTTAATTGCTCATCACCTCTCTCTACATTTAAAGAATGGGAATGACTCATAGTGAGTTTAGTTTGGCTTGGATGTAGTCTTCTTTGGGTGTGCCTGCTCCTGGGGCCAAGTTGCCTGCATCTTTTAGGGATGGCGTATTAGAATGCAATTCATTGCAAGTCAGGCCCGAGTTTTGTCCTTAGCTGCTAGCTTACTCTAATTCTGGGTCGGCCCCGCTCTCTTCTCTGGATTTTGTTATTGTCACAGCAGTGATGAAGGGTACATCTAGAATGTCTTCAGCCATGGACAACAGAACATTGACAGAACAGTGATTCCCTGTCCCCAGTTTACAAGAATTCTGAGGTGGGTGTCAGAGCTGTCATGGCAACTCAGCGATGCTACCAAGAAGAAAGCACACCCCTCTCACCTCACTGGCCCTTGACTTTGTGCTCATGCTAGCGGCTTCTGCTTTACATCTCCACAGCATGTTTGTCTCTGAAAGAAAGAAGCGAAGTGGCAGTTTGTATCAAGAATACAAAAGCAGGGACAGGAGAGATGGCTCAGAGGTTAAGAGCACTGGCTGCTCTTCCAGAGGATGTGGGTTCAATTCCCAGCACCCACAAGGCCGCTCATAACTATCTGTAACTCTAGTTCCAGGGGATCTGACAGCCTCACACAAAAGTACATGTAGGCAAAACACCAATACACATAAAATAAAATTAAATTGTTAAAAAGGATACAAAAACTTGTTAGTTTATGGTCACCTCTAGTTCAAGAGAATATGGAGGAAGTGATTCGTTTGGAATAAATT
The DNA here is from genome assembly GCA_004026605.1 of Ondatra zibethicus. NCBI lineage: Eukaryota > Metazoa > Chordata > Mammalia > Rodentia > Cricetidae > Ondatra > Ondatra zibethicus. Next base: position 37,370 of record PVIU01009719.1, read on the forward strand.
CATTGCTTCTCAGACCAGACCTGGGGTTTTATTTTTTTTATTTATTATTATTTTTTTCTTTTTTGAGACAGGGTTTCTCTATATCTCTGGAGCCTGTCCTAGAACTAGCTCTTGTAGACCAGGCTGGCCTCGAACTCACAGAGATCCACCTGCCTCTGCCTCCCGAGTGCTGGGATTAAAGGCGTGCGCCACCAATGCCCGGCTCAGATCTGGGGTTTTAAGAATGACCCTCATTTACAGTATAGCAAACTGTCCCCAGATACAGTGACCTGAGACAATGGTTTATTCCTCATCGCATCCATGAGGGTGGCCCAGGCTCTACTGTAGTTGATCTCCCCATGCGGTATAGCTGAGGTCATTCATGCATGCAGCTGTGAGCTCAGTAGAATGTCTGGGTTGGTCTTTCTTATTTACATTTATTTGTTTTTTTGTATCCCTGCCTGTCCTGGAACTCACTCTGTAGACCAGGCTGTTCTTGAACTCAGAGATTCACCTGCCTTTGCCTCCGGAGTGCTGGGATTAAAGGCGTATGCCGCCACCACCCAGCGTATTTATTTTAATTAATTAATCAACTGATTTGTGTATTTCTGCATATCTGTGTGTACGTGCACTTGCTTGTGGAGGCCAGAAGTCAACATGGAGGGTGAGTCCTCAGGAGCTGTCCACCTTGGGTTTTTTGAGTCAGGGTGTCACTTGCTCACTAGGCTCGGCTGACCAGCCTGTGAGCTCTAGGTGTCTGCCTATCTCCACCATCGCACTGTTGGCGCCACCACACCCAGACTTCTGTGTGGACTCTGGGAATCAAATTCAGGAAAGCATGGCAAACATTTTACCAACTGAACCTCCTCTTTAGGCCCCTGGGAGTGTATTTCTCCTGTGTTCCCTGTCCACAGTGCATCTCATCACACCACAGGGTAGCTCAAGCTGCTTTGTAGCACCGTGGCTGACTTCTGAGAGGGGTATTCCAGGAGGACAGGCTCCTGCATGCAGGTGCTCTTACGTCTCTGCTTGCATTAAGCTTGCTAATGCCCCTGTGGTAAAGGTAAGTCATAAGGTGAAGCCCAAGTCACTGTGGAAAGGGACTTCACCAGGGCACAAATACTAGGAGATCTAGTTGATTAGGGTCAAGCACTGTATGTCTTTCACAGTATGAAAGACGGGAGAGTGAGCATAAGGTATGTAATTCATGTGTTTGCTACAGTGGATTAGAGCTGAACAGTGTTTTTTCATACTATAAGTACCAAAATCAGTATAATTCATGGCCAGAAGACATGCAATGAATGTGGAATATTAAGGAGTATTGCATATTAAAATCTCTATTTACACCCACTGAAAAATGTGTTTTATGTTTCTGGCTTGAGCACATCTGAGTTTCAATGCTTTGATTCTGTGGCAGAATTAAGTGGTGGATGTCCTGCTGACCCTCTTCCATGCGAGGAACTGTGTGACGGGGACACATCTTGCCCCCAGGGACACAAATGCTGCAGCACTGGCTGTGGCCATGCTTGCCGAGGAGACATTCAGGGAGGTATGTTGGTTCTTTGGGAGGAGAGCCACAAGTGCCTGTTGGGTACCAGGTAAGTTTGGAGGAGCTTCCTGTGGACACTCTCCTGGGGTAGCCTGTTGTCATCTTTACATCCCTTGGTCTCCATCCCAATGGAACCCTTCCTTCTAGGGTTAAAGGTTAACGCTGGCATGGAAAGAGCTAGTGGAGGGAGGTCTGGTAACAAAGCTTCCCTCTGGGCTCTGCTGTGGGTATGCTTTGTGACTGGGATAAATAATCCCCTCTTTTGGGACCTGCTTCCTCTGTCCAGTAAAGTTGCCCAATATCACTGGTTGTTTGGATCAATTTTTGTTTGTTTTTGAGACAGGGTCTCATTATGTAGTCCAGGTTGGCCTTAAACTCAGAACCCAGGCTTAATCCCCATGAGCTGGTTTTACAGGTCTGAGATACTATTATTGCTCTCAGATCTCACTCTCTCTTCCTCTCTCCTTCCCTTCCTCCTCCTCTCTCTTTCAACCTGTTTTGTTTTGTTTGTTTGTTTGTTTTTTAGACAGGGTCTCTTGCAACCCAGGCTGACTGAACTTTCCAAGTAGCTCAGGATGACCTTGAACTTCTGATCTTTCTATTAGTACCACCTGCTTGCATGGATCCCAGGCGTGAGCCACCACGTCCAGTTTATGCACTGCTGGGGACTGAACCCAGGCTTTCTCGGATGTTGAGCAAACACCATGTATTTGCTGAGCTACATTCCCAGCTCATTAGTTTGTTTATGTTCCCAGGCAATGACCAATCCTTTGTCCGTACATGCAGCTTGTTAGGGAAGACAAATGAGTTACAGATGATCCTTGACTATAATGGGGCCTGACCTGACAAATCCATGGGAAATGGCAAATCTTGTAAGTGGAAAGTCTATTTAATAATCTTGTCCTAGTCAGGATTACTGTTGCTGTGATGAAACACCATGGCCAAAAACAAATTGGGGAGGAAAGGGTTTCTTTGGTTTACAGTTCCACATTGTAGTCCATCAAGGAAGGAAGTCAGGGCAGGACCTCAAACAAGGCAGGATTCTGGAGGCAGAAGCTGATGCAGAGGCCATGGAGGGTGCTGCTTACTGGCTCACTTCCCATGGCTGATGCAGAGGCCATGGAAGGCGCTGCTCACTGGCTTGCTCCCTGTGGCTTGCTCAGTCTGCTGTTTTCTTTTCTTTTGTTTTGTTCTTCAAGGCTGGGTTTCTCTGTGTAGTCCTGACTGTCCTAGAACTCACTCTGTAGACCAGGGTGGCCTCCAATTTACAGAGATCTACCTTCCTCTGCCTTCTGAGTGCATGCACCACAATGCCCAGCTCAGCCTGCTTTATTATAGAACTCAGACTGCCAGCCCAGGGATGGTACCACCCAGAATGGGCTGGGCCTTTCCACATCAGTCACTAATTAGGAAAATGCCTTACAACCAAATCTTATCGAGACATTTCTCAGTTAAGGTTCCCTCCTTTCAGAATACTCGAGCTTGTATCAAGATGACATAAAACTAGCCAGCACAACTCTCAACCCTCAAAACCCTTCTACCTTTGCAATACATATAACCCGTTGTAGAGTGTCAGTTGTATGCCATGGTAGTCCTATGGCGGGCTGCGAGTTGAGATTGCTGCCACCCAGCACTGAAAGCAAGTATCATACTGCATATTGATGATCTGGGAAAAGACAGAAATTGAATGTTAAAGGACTATTCCTTCTGAATCTGTACTGTTCTTGTACCATTGAGAGATGATACTATGACAAGTACACACACACACATGCATCACATACATAAATGTACACTCCCCCCACATACATACACATACTACATACACCAAACAAATACACCACACACACACTATGCATATACCACAAGCACACACATACACCCACATACCACACACGCACGACTCACACCACACACACATACACACACAAATAAACTTAGATGAAAGAAGAGTTACACAGGATTAGGGTGGCACAAAGCAGGGGCATAAAACTTCTTCTAGGGTGGCAGATGAGGCAGTGGCATGAAATTCAATCATGGGGAAGGCGGGACCTTGTCTCTCTGCTCTTAGCTCGACTGGCATGTCTGCATTCTACCAGCCCCTAAAGAGCGGGCTTTGGGAGCTTTGTAAGTTCTATGTCAGAGGTATTTGGATGTGTAGTGTCTCAGTCCTCCCTAGCTTCCCTGCTTCCAGCCACATCTAGTTGGGAGTCGGGGTTGGTTCACCTGGGCCCTGTATCTAAAAGCTGTAGGTGGAAATTTGGGAAGAGAGGAGCCAGCTCCCTGTCTTTCCTTGTGTTGGTGTTCTCTGCAGGGCGGGATGGCCATTGTCCCAGAATCCTGGTGGGCCTGTGTATTGTCAACTGCATGGTGGATGAGAACTGTCAACCCGGGGAAAAGTGCTGCAAGTCAGGCTGTGGGCGCTTCTGTATCCCCCGGCTCCAGTCACTCAAACAGCTCACAGACTCCAACTGGACCGATGGGTCTAATCCTGAATTAGGTGGGTGTTGCCCATGATGACCTTTGACCGGCTAGAAGTTGAAGCTTTCACTGCTGTTAACACTTCCCTGTTAGCTACTGGGAAGGCGGCTTCTGAAGGCCATGAGGAATGTAGTTGGAGAGAAAGATCCTGAGTCACACATCACAGACCACACCCCTCATATGGACACTGTGGGATTATGATGTGGGTGTGGCTTTCTGTGGTAGAGATAGGAGGGCTGGGGGCAGGGCAACAAAACAGAGCAGATACCATTCCTATTTGATAACCGGAGGTGTGGGGCTACTGCTAAATGGCAACAGTCTTCAGAACCAGTTAGGAAGTCTTCGAGGCTCCCCAGGGTGGAAGGGAAATGGCTGGGCAGGGGAGCCCAAAAGGCACTGCTGTGACCTGAAAGGTCTTCTCTTTGCAGGGGCTGGTACACCCTAGCTGTCCTGACTTGTCTGGAACTCCAGGAATCTTCTGGAAGCCAAGAGGGGTGATGTCGTGGGGGCTTGTGACACTCCCGCAATTACCAGTCCTTCACGGAACAGCCCTGGGGACAGATACTTCTCTTTCCCAATAAAGCGCTGGCATGGACCCTCTTGTCTGTACTGTGCAGGGGCTCAGATGAGGAGGGAGCTAGTGTTGGCCTCCTGTTGGCCTATGAAACCCATGGATTAAAGAAAGATAGCAGATTCCTTTTTTTTAAATATAAAACATATGAAGAAGAGTATTAATGTGCAACCTGAAACGATAGTTATATAAACTAGCCATTGCATGGAGCTCCAGTAAAAGGTTAATGTGTAACACCTTTGGCAATCTTGGACGAGTTTAGTCATCTTGGAAATAATACATCCTGACTTGTTTAACGCATAACAAGGAAAAGCAAATTTTTAAATGTTAAAAAATAGTAATTGCTGTGTGTGCATATGCATGCATGTGTGTGTGTGTGTGTGTGTGTGTAAGTTGCATGTGCACAGTGCACATGTAGCTTTCAGATGACAACTTTGAGGATTTGTTTTTCTCTTTCCACTGTGTGGGTTCTGGGATGGAACTCAGGTCATCAGACTTGTATTCATCCCGTTTCTTGCCAACTAGTCACCTCACATTTTAAAAAACCTTTCTACTTTCCTCTTTTGTTTTCTGTCAGATATTAAAAATGTCACTGTCTTATGCCAAGTGTGTTACAAGATTAGTTTTTGTTTGTTTTTTTTAATTTTGAAGTTTCATATAGCCCAGGGTAGCTTCAAATTTCTATGTAGCCTTGAACTCCTGATTTTCTTTTCTAAAGATTTTTTTTATTTATTATGTATACAGTGTTTTGCCTGCATAAATGCCTACATGCCAGAAGAAGGCACCAGATGTTACTATTGATGGTTGTGAGCCATCATGTGGTTTCTGGGAACTGAACTCAGGACTTTTAGAAGAGCAACCAGTACTCTTAACCTCTGAGCCATTTCTCTAGCCTGAATACCTGACCTTCTTATGCCCACCTCCCTAGTGCTGGGATTATAGGTGTGCACCACTATTTCCTGCTTGGGTTTTCATCCATTCTATTCACAGTGTGTTTCTACTGTACTTGACTGATCCTTGACACGGTTTCTGACTCTTTCACTTTGTTATCCACCAAACTAATCAGCGTGTTACTTCAAAATGCTTAGATTTCCTCAAGATGGCAGTATCATACCTAACTCTACTAGATGTCCATGCAATGGCTAATTTATTTGACTAGTTATCCCATATTGGACACTGATACTTTTATACAGACACACACATGTGTGTGCACACACACATGCATACACACACACGCATACTTTATGTAACTTGTAATTGAGACTTTTTGGGTTACAAGCAGAAAATCCAATGAGGGGCTTGTTCAACAAAGATATAGCATGAAACAGCATGAAGCTGGCTCAGCAGCTCAAAGCCTCAGGCTTTGTCTTTGTGCTGGTGACCTCATCCCTTCACTGGTGACCTCATCCCTTCACTGGTGACCTCATCCTTTCACTGGTGACCTCATCCCTTCACTGGTGACCTCATCCCTTCACTGGTGACCTCATCCCTTCACTGGTGACCTCATCCCTTCACTGGTGACCTCATTACTTTCCTGGTGTGGTGTAGGAGGTTCTTCTGTATTTGTGTTGCTTTCATTGGTTAAATAAAGAAACTGCCTTAGCCTTTTGATAGGGCAGAACTTAGATAGGTGGGGAGGACAAAACTGAATTCTGGGAGAAAGAAGGCAGGCAGAGAGAGCTGCCATGGAGCCTCCAGGTTAGACATGCTGAATCTTTCCCAGTAAGCCATGACCTCATGGTCTGGTGAACACAGATTAATAGAAATGGGCTAGATCAGGATGTGAGAGTTGGCCAAGAAGAGGCTAGATATAATGGGCCAGGCAGAAATTTAATTAATACAATTTCTGTGTGGTTATTTCGGGGGTTAAGCTAGCCAGGCGCTGGGAATGCAGCCTGCTCACTTCATATAACACTGGTGACCTCATCACTTCACTGTGACCTCATCCCTTCATTGTCACCCCATCCCTTCACCGGTGACCTCATCACTTCACTGGTGACCTCATCACTTCACTGGTGACATCATCACTTCACTGGTGACATCATTATCTTACTGGACCTCATCACTTCACTGTTGCTTCATCCCTTCACTGGTGACCTCATCACTTTCCTGGTGACCTCATTCTTCACTGTGACCTCATCCCTTCATTGTCACCTCATCCTTTCACTGATGACTTCATCCCTTCACTGGTGACCTCATCACTTCACTGTGACCTCATCCCTTCATTGTCACCCCATCCCTTCACTGGTAACCTCATCACTTCACTGGTGACCTCATCACTTCATTGGTGACATCATCACTTTACTGGACCTCATCATTTCACTGTTGCTTCATCACTTCACTGGTGACCTCATCACTTCCTTGGTGACATCATCACTTCATTGGTGACATCATCACTTTACTGGACCTCATCACTTCACTGTTGCTTCATCACTTCACTGGTGACCTCATCACTTTCCTGGTGACCTCATCCTTCACTGTGACCTCATCTCTTCATTGTCACCTCATCCCTTCACTGGTGACCTCATCACTTCACTGTTACCTCATCCCTTCACTGGTAACCTCATCACTTCCCTGGTGACCTCATCCCTTCACAGGTACAGGAGGGTTGACTGAAACTCTAGATGGCATAGCAATGTGTTGATGGCAGGGCAGAAAGATCTTTAATTTTTTTTGTTTATTTTTATTTTATGTGCATTGGTGTTTTGCTTTCATTTCACATATGTCTGGATGAGGGTGTCAGGTCTGGAACTAGAGTTAACTGGAGACAGCTGTGAGCCACCCTGTGATGCTGGGAATTGAACCCAGGTCCTCTAGAAGAGCAGTCAGTGCTCTTAACTGCTGAGTCATCTCTCCAGCCCCATCCAGAAAGATCTTTACTGCCCCTCCACCCCACCCTCTTCCTGTGACAGCCTCCTGAGAAGTTGCCACGGAGAGGCCAGGGAAGCAGATGTTTGCAGAGGGAATGGCTTAGTTGTGCTTCCGACCTGGCATGAGATATAAATCCAAGATTCTGTCAGCAGAGAAGGGAAGAGCGCTGCTTGGCTCTCTGGGTAATACAGATGCTGTACTGGCTCAGGTACATGCAATTAAAATCAGGGTTGACGTTGCTAGGTGTGGGAGGGTGAGATGGCTCTGAGTAAAAGTACCTGCCCCCAGGTCTGCTGGCCTGAGTTCAGTCCTCTGGATTCACATATGGAAGGGAAGAACCTGCTTCAGCAAACTGTCCTTTGACCTTTTTATACATGCATTGTGGCATGTACACCCAAGCATGAGTGTACGTATTCTGTCTGTCTGTCTGTCTGTCTGTCTCTCTCTCTCTCACACACACATACCAGGTAAAATTTCGGATATTACTGTGTTGAGAACACTCATTTTTCTGAGCAGCCTGTGTTGGAGCTGGATGATCTGGTGACAAGTGGCCACACTGTGCCATGAGCTTTGCAGTGGCTGGCCCAGGGACAGTCATGACTCTGAGAAGGGCTGGTGTCTGACAGACTGCTGACCAGTTGCTGAGATCCCCTTTCCACTATTTTGTTTATAATTTTATTGTTTACTTAAACATCCAAATAAAAAAAGCAAGCGTTATTCTTTTGAGATGAAGTGTTGCTTGTGTTGCGCAGACTGGCCTTGAACTCAGAGGCTCAAGGGAGTCTCTTGTCTCCTGAGCTCCCAGGTGCATGGCACCTTGTCTAGCTTTATGCATATAATTAAAAAGCAATATGAATAGAGACTTCAGCGAGAGCAATTGAGGCTGTTCGCCCCTGGAACCTTCAGATGCTGTAAGGTGGTTTTCTTCCAGATGAGAATGGGACCGAAGGGTGGGGCTGGTGAGCCAGATCGCTTCTTCCACAAGATGGGGGCTGTCCTGTGTAGCTTGTGTCTATAGTAATGGTATGAAGGAAGGGAGGGATGGAGGAGAGGAGAAAAGAAAGAGAGAAAGAGAGATTGACAGACACACACATGGAAAGAGAGAGGGAGATACAGACAGACAGATACAGACAGACACAGAGACAGACAAACACGCACAGAGACAGAGGGAGAGAGACAGACACATATAGAGGGAGAAGAACAGAGAGAGAGAGAGAGAGAGAAATAAGAGGGAGAGAGATAGACATATAAACACAGAGAGGGGAGAGAGAGAGGGAGCAAGTGAGAGCTTAAATTTCCAGGTCTTTCTGAAATCTCTAGGCTGCTGTCTCTACTGCTGTCTCCTAAACCAAAGGAGCCATGCAAAGCTTTCCTTACTCAGGGTTTAAGTCCCTTTCAGCCTGAATCCTGCGAAGCAGGTCCCCATGAATCCTGATCCTACCAGCTGGCTGCCATCTTTGCACCCCAAATTAACCTTTGACCAGACTGAGAAGCCACCCTCTCTTGCACCCTCATCTTCCTTGAAGCGGACATCTGACCCCCATTTGGGGGATGGAAAAGATCTGTGCTCTCTGCCCCTTTCCTTGACCATCTGAGTCCTCCGTGCCCTTCCCCAGGAATACCAAGAGGCTCCAGCACCTCTCGCTGCTGTTCTGAATCTCATTTTTTTCTCCCATGGACGTGACGTCAGTGGTAAGGGGGGTGTAGGGTGATAAGGATGGGAGGTTGACCTTGAGTTGAGTCAAGATCTGTTGAGTCAGGGGGATGGATGTGTAGACCGACCAGCTTCACACAGACTGACAAACACAAGAATGAGTTAAGTTCCTAAGGAAGTGGAGGGAATTCTTTCCTTGGCACTCTGTTCTCTGAGTCACCAGGGGGCAGCAGAAATCTAGGTCAAAGACCATGAAAGGAGGCTTTAGGAACCTAGATACAGGAAAAGCTCATGTTGGTCTGAGTTCCTGCATTGCTACTGAACCACACCTAATAAATCACGGTAGCAGGTCACACCCTCTCTCTTCATTATGTGATGTGTTTCTTCTGGTGGGCAATATTTATCTTGGGAATGTTATCCTCCAGGTTTCAGTGTTTCCTATACAAAGCCATAGGTCAAATTGTTGAGTTCTAGGGCAGAACAACAATTTTCCTATGATCAGTGTGTGTGTGTGTGTGTGTGTGTGTGTGTGTGTGTGTGTGTGTGTGTGTGTGTGATGGGCAAGAAGCATCCCTGATCCTGGCAGGCTCTCTGGTGGTGTTTTCTAGATCTGATGGCTTGTCTTTGCCCTTGGTGATTAGGAAGCCAGGATGCACATGCTGGAGCCTTCTTATTAGTAACCATTCTTCCTCTTTCCTTTGTTTTCTTCCTTCTTTCCTTCATCTTCCTTTCTTCAGTTTCCTTGTAACTTCAAAGCTCTTTATGAGTTTAGCATTGTGAATCTTTTTCTGTTTTCCCTTTCTCCTCTTTAGTTTTAGGAAAAGGGCACATGATCATTGCTAGGATATTCAGAACAATATACAAAATTCCAATGGAGATCTTTTCAGCCACACACATCTGTCGCTAACATACTAGTGAAAGTCCGTCCCTTTAGACTTTATTTTATGGATGGGGATTAGTTCCTTTTTCATTGCTGTAACGATATACCCAAGGCAGGCTGCTTTATGGGAAAAAGAAGTCTACACTGACTGTTGATTCTGGAGGTCTGAGATTAAGGGATCACATCTAATGATGGATGTTTTGTTGATAGAGTGCTGAGGTGTCACAGTACATCAAAGGGTAAGGGACAAAGAGTTCACATATGTCTGTATGTCTGGTCATTCCCGCTTCTTCTTCGTCCTTCTTCTTTGTTTTTTTGAGACAGGGTTTCTCTGTGTAGCCCCAGCTGTCCTAGAACTCACTTTGTAGACCAGCCTGGCCTTGAACTCAGAGATCTACCCTCTCTGCCTGCAGAGAGCTGGGACTAAAGGCATGTACTACCTTGTCTGGCTTATTTCCTTTTCTTAGAAGAGCACTAAAATTTGATAAAGGGAACTCTACTCTTATCCAGATCCTTCCAAAGACTCACCTCTAAGCACTAAAATCAAATGATGTTTCAAGTTTGTCTTAATGGGGGTAAAACCTCAGCATGAGAAGTCTTTGGGGCCATGCAAACTATATTCAAACCACAATAGCATACATCCGAATTTTGGCTTGGTAGCAATCGCAGAAGGCATGCTGTTAATGGTGTTCTCTCACAGACTTTCATCATTTGATAATGTGCCATAGCTGGACCTGTGTTTTAATTGTAAAGAGATTTTATTTCTTTAAATATTTAACTGTTTCTATTTAATAAGACCCTGCAACTCTGTAGCTACTGCTTGTCCTGTGTCTTAGTTACTTCTCTATTGCTATGAAGAGGCACCTTGACCAAATACTTACAAAAGAAAGCATTTAATTTGGAGGCTCATGGTTCCAGAGGGTTAGAGTTCATGACTACCATGGGAGGGAGCATGGCAGAGAGTAGCAAACATGAGACTGGAGCAGTAGCTGAGAGCTTATATCTGATCCATAAGCACTGGGCAGAAAAGAGAGCTAACTGGGCTTGGCATAGGCTGTTGAAGCTCCAAAGCCCGCCTCCAGTGACATACCTCCTCCAACAAGGCCACACTTCCTCCAACAAGGCCACACCTCCTAACCCTTCCCAAACAGTTCCACCAACAAGCATTCAGACACATGAACTTACGGGGCCCAATCTTAGTCAAACCACCACATCCTGTTTGCTATGGCCTTTGCCAAATTCTTCAAAGACTTCTATCTTATTTCAGTTAAGTTAATCAGCACACCGAACAATAAAACCTCCATTCTTCCTGCAATACTTTTTGTATTAAGGATAAATTATTAGTGATATTTCTTGATACATAGTTTCTCAATAGTAATTAGGTATTTCTGTTCTATTGAGGCCGTATCATAGGCTGCATCTTTCCATTTTTAATTTTAATATTATCTGAGTTTTACTATTTTTTCCTTTCAATAGAGGCTTTTCTGGCCTTGATCTCCTTTCTTTCCTCCATTTCTTCTTAGTATTGAAACTCAAAATCAGAACAAGAGTCTGGGGATGTGGTTTAGTTGGTACAGTGCTTGTCTAGTATGCACAACATGCACTGAGTGTGGTGTTTTACATGCTTGTAATAATACACTTGGGGAGCCAGGCAGTGGTGGCGCACGCCTTTATTCCCAGCACTCAAGAGGCTGAGTCAGACAGATCTTTGTGAATTTGAGACCAGCCTGGTCTACAAGAGCTAGTTCCAGGACAGGCTCCAAAGCTACAGAAAAATGCTGTCTTGAAAAATTATTATTAATAATAATAATATACTTGGTAGGTGGAGGCAGAGAGATCAGAAGTTCATGGCTAACCATGGCTATAGAGGGAATTTGAAGCAGAGACTGCCTCAACAACAACAAGAAAAAATCCAGCAACAACAAAAAGCCAAAAGGGCTAGAGAGATGTCTCAGTGTTTAGGAGTGTTTGTTGAAAAACCACAGGACCCAAGTTCATGTTCTAGAACTCATGTAACAAGACAGGTATGGTCTCAAATGCACTAGTCACCCCTATACTGTGGGAGGTAGAGACAGGAGGATTGTTAGGGCTTGCCAGATGCTGGCCTAGCCAAAAAATTAAAACTTTAGGATCAGGGAGAGACCCTTCCTCAAAGGATAAAATGGAGAGTGGCCTCCATGTATGTGTGCACAGTGAGCATCCCTGCAGACACATGTGCACATATACCTCCCCTCCCACAGTCATGTAAGCTTGCCCCTATATCCACTGGATAGCTCAGACCATTTGGAGTTTGTCTTGATGGAGCAGTCTTGCTTTGGTCCAGTATTTCCTCCTCACTTATCCCTTCCTTCCCTTTTGGAATGCTAATGGATGTTCTGTGCCACTGTTTGTTTGAAGTGTGTAATTTGTCCTTTGATTTTACCAGTGTTACAATCAGGAGATTGCCTTGAGTCTCAAAGAGACATTGGACTTTGAAACTATGTTGAGACAGACAGACTATAGAAATCTTTGAAGCTAGACTAAGTGCATTTTGCATTATGATCTGGCCATAAACTATGGGCCCAGGGAATGGAAGGTGGTGGTTTGAAGGAGAATGGCCTCCGTAGGTGCATGTATTTGAATGTTTGCTCCAAAGTTGGTGGAGTTGTTTAGGAAAGATTAGGAGGTGTGGTCTTGTTGGAGGAAGTGTGTTATTAGGGATGGGCTTTGAGGTTTCAAAAACTCATCTCATTCCTAGTTAGCTCTCTCTTTGCCTCACGCTTGTGGACTAGATGTGAACTCTCAGCTACTTCTCAGTGCCTGCCTGCCTGCCACCATGCTCCCTGGCATGATGGTCATGGACTCAGCCTCTGAGATTGTAAGCAGCCCCTAATTAAATGCTTTCTTTATAAGTTGCCTTGGTCATGGTGTCTCTTCACAGCAATGGTAAATCTAACTAAGAACAAATGAGCAAAATGAGTGATATGAGCTGGGACTGCCGTGACTCATGGGGAGATATGTCCTCATAGCTGGGAACAATGATGCCGTAGAGGGTCTACGTAGGGGTAGGAAGCATGTCACCTAAGACAGGAGGGTTATGTCTCAGTAGCATGGCTGTGACAATCAGGTTCTATTCTCTTTACTTCTTCTCTCCTTCCATTCTTTACTCCCTACTTCCCACTTTGCCCCTGCCAGAAGCCATCAGCTGTGAAAAACTACTAGGGTTGCATAGATGTCCGTGGCCCAGGTTACCACTGAAGACCAGGAGGATGTTTGCGGTCTGTGCTGTCTTCTGAAGCCATGTTACAGGAAGGTTTCTCAACCTTGGCTTTATTAACATGTTTTAAGATTTTATTATTTATGTGTGTATGTGTGTGTGTGTATGTATGTATATGTGTGTATGTGTGTGTTCAGGCGCCTGAAGAGGTCATATCGCTTGCAGTTAGAGTCACAGGAAACTGGAAGTCACCTGATGTGGATGCTGGGACCTGAACTGGGATCTCTGAACTGGGATCCTCTGAAAGAGCAGCAAGCACTTCTAACCACTGAGTCAGCTCCCCAGTTGTATTACTATTTTGTTTTGGGTAATTATTTGTATGCATCTGTCCTGTATGTTATGTGACATTTAGCTGCACTTGTGGCCTGTTCTGGCTGGTTTTGTGTGTCATCTTGTCACAAGCTGGAGTCATTAGAGAGGAAGGAGCCTCAGTTGAGGAAATGTCTCCATGAGATCCAGCTGTAAGTCATTTTCTCAATTAGTGATCCACGGGGAGGGTCTAGTCCATGGTGGGTAGTGCCACCCCTGGGCTGGTGGTTCTGGGTTCTATAAGAAAGCAGGCTGAGCAAGCCAGGGGAAGCAAGCCAGTAAGCAGCACTCCTCCATGGTCTCTCTGCATCAGCTCCAGCCTCCAGGATCCTACCCTGTGTGAGTTCTGGCTTTTTTCAGTGATGAGTAAACCCATTCCTCCCCAGTTTGCTCTTTGGTCATGGTTTTTCTTCATAGCAACCGAAACCCTAAGACAAGTTAGTACCAGGATAGTGGAGGCATTACTGTGACAGTAATGCTTTGGGGAGGAATGTGGAGGGACTTTGGAACTTTGGGCTAGAACAGTCATTGAGTGTTAAGAGCTCTGTAGGATGCTCTGTGGGAGCTTGGGAGGCAGAATATTGAGAGCAGAGCAGATGATGGGGACCTAGCGTGTGAAGCTTCAGAGGGAAGTTTAAAGACTACCACGGTCGCAGGGCAGTGGTGGCGCATGCCTTTAATCCCAGCACTTGGGAGGCAGAGGCTAGGCGGATATTTGTTAGTTCGATACAAGCCTGGTCTACAAGATCTAGTTCTAGAACAGGCCCCAAAGCTACAGAGAAACCCTGTCTCAAACAACAACAACAACAACAACAAAAGACTACCATGGGCATTTGTTATTTTGCATTAAGATTCTGTGGTTCTGGTTAGCAGGGGCTGAAGAATCAACTGTGATTAACAAGATACCCAAAACTTTACTTTGCTGGGTTGTTAACTGGTCAGCTGGAACTAAGAAATTAGCAGTGACTAAGAAGAGACCAGCATCACTGAGGTGAAATCTTCTGAAAGTGTTTCCTGAGAGCACAGGGAAGCTATGCTCTAAGGCAGCCAAGGTTGCACCTCGTGCTGGCAACCAGACCTGGTAATGTGTAAGAGTCATCCAGGTGGTACTGGTTCTGAAGGCATGAAGATGAGGCTTGGCACTGTGAGAGGTCAGGAGAGGCCATTGGTTGAAGGTTCAGCCTCAGTGGCAGTTGAAGCCCCAGGACTGAAGGGGTCATGATAAGAAATGAGGCTTAGCACCATGAAGAGAACCTTGAAAGGCTGTTGGTGAAAGTACAGCCCAGTTGCAGCAGAAGACCCCAACATTTTGGAGATGCCAATGCCATGGGATGACCACCTAGACCAAGAGCAGCAGCAGCAGTGGAGTGGAGCCAGCTGGAGCCTGGAAGACAAACTGTGTGTGCTGCAGGGGGCGGAGCTGGAGAAGCAATCGAAACCCTTTGGAGGGGTCCAGAAGATCATTAGTAGATCCCAGACACTGGACAGTTGGAATTTGGTTTTGCTTTGATTTGAATGTGACTGTGCCCGGATTTTTCCCTCTTGAAGTAAGAAAGTATTTTCCTGAAGCCCACAGCTGAGAGACTTCAAATTTTAAAACTTTGGATTTTAAGACACTGGCTATTTTAAAGGAACTGAACTTTTTTTTTAGATTTATTTATTTATTAAGTATACAATGGTCTGCCCACCAGATCTCATTACAGGTGGTTGTGAACTACCATGTGGTTGCTGGAAATTGAACTCAAGACCTTCGGAAGAGCAGGCAGTGCTCTTAACCACTGAGCCATCTCTCCAGCCCAAGGAACTGAACTTTTAATGTGTTTGAATTTGTGAAGACTGTGGACTTTCAAAGTTACTTGTGTTTTTAATGTGAGATCTTGGGGATGAATAAGAAAGGAAGGATTGTGGCTTATCAGTTTGTGTGTCAAGTTGACAAGGGGTCAGTTGTGCTGGCTGGTTTTGTGTCAACTTGTCACAAGCTAGAGTCACCAGAGAGTGAGGAAATGCCTCCATGAGATCCAGCTGGAAGGCATTTTCTCAATTAGGGAGCAATGGGGAAGGGCCTGGCTCATGGTGGGTGGTGCTGTCCCTGGGTGCTTACAAGCCCCATAATCAGGTACCATAATATAAAGGGGGAGAAGTGAATTTTGCAAAAGGAAGCTGGCTGCTGTCAGGAAGGAAAAGGCATGCCCCTATGTGTCGTTAGGGGTAGAGACAGCATTTACAGTTTAAAAGATTTCTTTATTTGATACCTGTGTACCACATGTGTGCTTGGTGCCCTCAGAGGCCAGAAGAGGGCTTCTGATCCTCTCAAACTGTTGGGAGCCTGTCTCATGTGAAATACGTGGGCGCTGGGAAACAGACCTCGTTCCGCTGGAGGAGCAGCAATTGCTCTTAACCACTGAGTTCTTTCTTCAGCCCCTGTGTAGAGCTTTTTGAGAATATGTCATATATATCATATATATATATAAATTTGTGTGTGTATATATATTGCGCAGGCATGTATGCTTGTTCTTTGTGTGTTTGTGTTTGTGTGTGTGTGTGTGTGTGTGTGTGTGCACGTTCACATGCCCGTGTGTATGTAGAGGTAAGACTCAACCCTGGGTGTCATTCCTCAGGGGCAGTCCATATAGAGACCAGGCTGGCCTTGAATTCATCGATATCCTCTTGCCTCTGTCTCCCCAGTGCTGAGATTAAAAGTGTGCACCTTCCGTGTGCCTTTAATCCCAGCACATGGGAGGCAGAGGCAGGCAGATCTCTATGAGTTCGAGGCCAGCCTGGTCTACAAGAGCTAGTTCCAGGACAGCTAGGGCTGTGACAAAGAAAAACCCTGTCTGGAAAAACAAACAAATATCATGCCCAGTTACTTTGTTTTAGGGGATCTCCCTGGACTCCAAAGGTCACTGATTAAACTAAATTGGCTAGTTTCATTTGAACACAGCACAGTTTGGGATACTGGACTTGGAGGTTTTGACCCGATACTTAGAGGCGACTAGAACCTTCTTGTTTCCTTGGCCCTCTCCACCCCTGCATTGTAATAATCCCTTGGGAGATGGAGTGAGTGCTAAACCTCTAATCTATGGTTTCTGCCACTTCCCTAGAGTTTCCCAAAGTTGTGCCCTTCCAGGGTCTGTGGTTGCTAGTGTTCAGACTGAGCTGGAAGCTGACTCATCTGGGGCCACAGTTCCATTCATTACTTACGGGCACTAGGGTACTGGGTCATGTCTAGATTCTGTTGTGAGGCTCCATTGTTGGCAAGAATTTAAATACTCAGAGAACAGGCAGCGACCCTCCATACTATGACAGCTCAAGACTTGGAGCTCCCAGCTCCAGTGTCCTGGTTTCTATAGTGCCCCCAACTGGGACGCCAGAGACGTTTCCCTAGAACATGGACATGCTTGAAGGTGGATGGCCAGTTGATCTGGGGCAGATGTGAGAACTGAATGACAGTTATTTTGATCCATAATGACATTCCGCAATGAAGTCAGCTAGAGAGCAAAGAAGGAGGATGCCACAGTGATCGACTCATGAAAGGGAATGGGCTGGTTTCTGTAGGGGGATCATAGGTACTTTATATCAGAAGTATGTTGGCTAGAAGTGATGCATGAATTCATAGCAGAGCTTAAATTATCTACAGCTGACAAAGGTTAACGAGGTAAGGAAATGAGCAAGAGGCTCTGCGTTCTTGAGTCAGAAGTTTCAGCTTCATTCACTCAGCGCAGCCTCAGCATCTTATGTCTCACTTCCTGATTGTTGGCCGGTTTTGGATTAGTCTTTCTGTTAATAAATAAAATTTGCGATTATTATTATTATAGCTAAAAGGACCCGATCGACTGGTCCTTTTTTTTTTTTGAGATTAAAAGCCGCATAACAGAATATGGATTATAAAAAACAATCACATTTTAGGGAAATGGTTGTGGTTTCTTTTTTTTTTTGTTTTTATTGAGCTATACATTTTTGTCTGCACCCTTCCCTTCCTCTCCTCTCCCCTTCTACCCTCTCCCGTGACCCCCACTGCTCCCAATTTACTTAGGAGATTTTGTCTTTTTCTCCTTCCTAGTCAACTGGTTCTCAAGGTATCACACCAATTCCATAGCTGTCGATTGCTAATGTTCTACCTAGAAACAATCAATAAACAGGTGTAATGCTGGGTTGTGGGAATATGCAGACCGGCAAACCAGCACCTCTGCTTTGGAGTATGAGGCCTCTGTCTAGACACAGGCATGGGACTGTGACTGGAGTCTTCCCTATGCTCCTGATGCTCCAGTAGCTTTTTTTTTTTCTCCACCAAACAGCAACCTAAATAGCTTCTTACGAGGTTCTCAAAGACCCAGGCCATTGCCATAGTAGTGAGATGCTGGGCTGAGAGTGAGGACTTCTGCATCCATGTCCTTCTGAGTGAAAAGCAAGGAGTCAACTGTTTTGGGCTTTAAATTTCTTCCTTTTTTTGTTATGATCTTTCTCTTTTTTAACAAAAAATTATTAGTTCTTTGAGAGTTAATATTCTTCATATAACAGGTTTTGATCATATTTATCCCCTTTCTACAACCTCTCCCAGATCCATCCCCTACCTTTTCTTTCTAATTTCATGCTTTTTTTTTCTTTGTGTAAGTCAAGTTGACTTGGAACTCACTATACAGCCCAGGTTTGTGTCAAACTCTTAGCACTCCTCCTGCTTCAGACTCCTGAATGTTGGGGTTACACAATAAAGCCACCATGACTGCCGAGGCTTTGCTTTTCAGCTTGCAAACAGCTCATCTGCATCTGGAAGTAATTTCTGGGGTCCTTGCTCATTTTACCCTAGCATCTTTTTTTAGGTGTCGCCTGTTAAACCGTGATCCCAACCATCCAGCATCATTAAGAGTAGAGTGAGGCCCCAAGGGACTTACCTGCCTATGAATGCAATAGAATTCGCAGAGGTATTTACTTTTGAAGTTGTTCCTGTTGCCCCCACAGCCAGAGAAGACGAAGGGCTCACATAGTGATGTAATCTTGTTGAAGTAGTATCTATACAGATACAAGCCACAAAATCCCTTCCTTACAGGGTGGTTGCAGAGTGCTGTTGACAAGAGTCCAGGTTCAGAGCCTCTTATTAAAAGAATCATCACTCTTTTCTTTATGGACTCAGGCTATGAAAGCTCGCTCCTGCCCCCATGTAAAACTGATTTTATCACTGGGGCGCAAGCTAGAATACCTCTAACATGAACTTTGCTCTCTGTGTGATACAGGACAGTAAACCTGAGCTGTCAGTAGCCCAGGCCAGTGTGATGGAGGACACTTGGAGAAGGACCACACCCTCCACCTTCCTCAGTACTCCTTATTCACATTAAGCATCCCGCTTCCAGAATCTCTACATGCTTTCCTTGGCTCTGGAAGTGAACATCTCACTTGGTATCTGTAGGCACTCATCATTTGGACCCTTCCTTTAGTCCCTTCCGCCCCCATCACCCAGAGCACACAAACATGTATGTCAAAGAGTCCACCTTGCACATCTACGCCCGAAATCTTGGATTCTGCTGCCAAGCCTGGCAGACCCTCTCTGCCTCCAGGTCTCGAGAGGCCTCCCTTATCCTGCTTCCCTTTGCTCACCCACCTAGACTTACCAGTTTTCTCTGGTAGTGTAGAAGTGGATTCCAGCAGGAGCCATGGTGACCATGTTGGAGACAAAGAAAGTTAATGTTGTTCTTAATGCAGCCCAGCTGTAGTCCTTTTTACGACTGGGAATTCTCTGTCTCTGCTCTGAGCTTCCCAAAGCGCCCATTAGAATTCGAATTAAAAGCAAATTAAATAAGTAGGCATGGAAGTGCGGATGATGGTCTCGGCCCCTCTGAATTCAAGGAACGTAACACAGTGGTCCTGTGAATATGTACTGAATCGAAATAAAACTCATCTCTCTCTCTCTCTCTCTCTCTCTCTCTCTCTCACACACACACACACACACACACAGATAGATAGATAGATAGATAGATAGATAGATAGATAGAGAGAGAGAGAGAGAGAGAATTTCTCAGATACCCTAATATTAATCCAAGTTTTATGATTCTCAATCTTTTTTGTCACTGAAACTCTTTGGGAGAAACTTAAGTTGATTTTACTTTTCTGTCTTCCTTTTTCTCCAACCTCTAATGGGAACTCAATATGATCGGAAGCCTCAGACCCATGGAATTTGATATAAGAGGAGGGTTTGGCTGATCCTCAGCAATACCATCCAGAGGACCCGACTCTCTTTCTCCATCACGGTTTTCCACCATTAATGTTCATTTTTGCTTACCTCCAAGATACCCGCTTTCACACAGCTCTTTTCTGACTCCTGGAGAAAATAAATCACTAGAAAGCATCTGCATGAGCATGGAAAAAGTGAGGAGCCACAGGGCAAGGTGCATCCCCCGAGCCCCCATGGTGCTCCTGACAGCCGATGATGGAGATACTGGGGCTAGGCTGAGGTGATATGTCTTGGGGGAGGAGCTTCCACTTCTCTGAGAAATTGAACCCATGTTCGAATTGAATTTCCCCAGGGCCTGGACAGGGTGCTGGTGTATCCAGAATCAGTGTAGTGAGCAGGACAGTGAGTCCTTGGGTACCCAGCCATGGAGTTTGAAAGACCATGTTTGACAGAGCCCTAGGGATGAACCCCACCTCTTTCTCTTCATCTATGGGCTATAGCTGTTTAGAACTCAGGTCATTGATGTTTCTTTTCGTCATTTTAAAAATTAGTTCATAAACAATGGGTTTCATTATAGAGTTTTCATATTTGCTTTCTCTGCCCCCACCAGTCTCCTGGCCCCATTGCTCTTGGTCCTTTCCATCCCCCCCCCCGCCTTCATGTCACATACATTCTTCTACCCTCTCTTATACTTTTTCAAAATCTCCTTCCCTAAGGTCATCTTTCCCCTCTCAAATTTCATGGCCCATTCCTGCTTGTACATGTACACGCATGCCTAGAACTTAAATCTGTTCTGAGAGCAGTCATGTGGTATTTGTGTTTCTGAGTCTGGGGTTTGTGGCTTGAGATAATAACTTCCACTTCCCATCAATTTTCCTGCAAATGTCTTGCTCTCTCTCTCTCTCTCTCTCTCTCTCTCTCTCTCTCTCTTGCTCTCTCTTTATGGTTGGATGAAACTTTGCTGGATACACGTACTACCTTTTCCATCCTTCCTTTTTGTTTTGTTTTGTTTTTTGGAGATAGGGTCTCTGCATAGCCCCAGTTGTCCTGGAACTCATGTAGATTAGGCTCTCTGGTCTTGACTACACAGAGACCCTCTTGCCACTGCCTCACAAGTGCTGAGATTAAAGGCATGTGCTATCGCTGCCCTGTACTAAGTTTTCTTCGTCTATCTGTCTGTTTACTGATATACAGGTTGTTCCATTTCCTATTGTGGTTGTTG
Source organism: Ondatra zibethicus (assembly GCA_004026605.1). Lineage (NCBI taxonomy): Eukaryota > Metazoa > Chordata > Mammalia > Rodentia > Cricetidae > Ondatra > Ondatra zibethicus. The sequence goes on from PVIU01009719.1 coordinate 58,302, forward strand.
GCTTTTAATCTAGCCTCATGTTGGGTGACAAAATATAGTTGGTTGTTTTACTTTTGGCTTTTGGGGGACCCGTCACCCAGCTCCCAAATTGCGGGATTGTTTTGCGGCTTTACCAAATAAATCACATAGAGTCTCATTCTTGCTTATAAATGCCCAGCCTTAGCTTGGTTTGTTTCTAGCCAGCTTTTCTTAACTTATCCAATCTACCTTTTACCTCTGGGCTTTTTCCTTTTCTTACTTCTGTATATCTTACTTTCATTTTTATTCCATGGCTGGGTGGCGGAGTGGCTGGGTGGCTGGGTGGGTGTGGCTGGGAGGCCCCTGAAGTCCTCCTCTCCTTGTTCTCTTGTTCTTTCTTTTTACTCCTCCCAGATTTCTCCTTCTATTTATTCTCTCTGCCTGGTAGCCCTGCCTATCCTTGCTCCTGCCTCACTATTGGTCTACATCAGGTGTTTTAGATAGGCAAGGAATCACAGCTTCACAGTTAAACAAATGCAACATAAACAAAAGTAACATACCTTAGAATAATTTCCCATAGCATCCTAGGATTGTAATTCACAAACAGTGGGCATGGCTGTGCAAACGTATTTATGGTGGTTGGGTATGCATGCAAGGGTGTGCAGCTGGGTCACATGACACTTTCAGTTTTAGGGTTTTGTTTGTTTGAGGAAATGCTTTAATGATTTCCCTAGTGGCCATACAAATTGCATTCTCCCCAGGAGTGAATATATTTCTTCTTCTCCTATATCTTTACCTGCTTTGTTGCCATTTATTTTCTTTTCTTTTTTTTTTCGAGACACTTTGGAGCCTGTCCTGGAACTAGCTCTGTAGACCAGGCTGGCCTCGAACTCACAGAGATCCGCCTGCCTCTGCCTCCCGAGTGCTGGGATTAAAGGCGTGCGCCACCACTGCCGGGTGCCATTTACTTTCTTGGTGGCAGACCTTCTGGATGGGTGAGGTTGAAGTAAAAAACAGTTTTAAGGGGGCTGAAGAGATGACTCAGCAGTTCAGAGTGTGTGCTGCTCTTGCAGAGGACCTGAGTTCAGTTCCCAGCACCCGCATGAAGTGGCTCACGACCTTTTGTAACTCCAGCTTCCAGGGGCATCTAATGTCTCAGGCGCCTGCACTCAGATGCATATACCACCACCCATATATATTAATTATACATATTTAATGTAAAATACATTTTTAAAATATTCTATTTTATGTGTTTGGGTGTTTTGCCTGCATGTCTGTACTGCTCCTGTGCTTGGTGCCTGCAGAGACCAGTAGAGAGCCCTGGATCCTGGGCTAGAGTTACAGATAGTCCTGAGCCGCCATGTGTTGCTGGGAATCAACCCCAACCCTGGTCCTCTGGAGAGGGATTAGGGATATCACACCTATATTCAGTTAATATTTCTTGTATGTAGTTTAGGATTACTTCCACTAATAAAGGCCAAAATGATTTTGCTGACTTGAGGTCTGAGAGGGACACTTGCTCCTCTGGTTAGACAAAGAAGGTCACAGCTTTGCCTGTCTTGACCGACTTAGTGTAACAAGGAAACTGAAGGGTGTAATGAGGTCCCATGGGGCTCTCAAATGGGCCATTATATCAAGTAGGGATGACCAGAGAGAGGAAGCCTGGGATAAATGGAAACGACTGCTCCAGCCCACCTTTTCATGCCAGAAATGAAGATCTGGCTCACTCCAGGGCAAAACGTTCCGATTGTCAGAAGACCGAGGGCGTGAAAATCAATGGGAACTCAGCATTTGAAAACATAAGTACAACTGCCTGAACTTCCTTGCTCACTGGTCTTTGGCAAGTGTGTTCTTTAGAAGGTGTGGTTGGACAGTAATATTTACTGTTTACTTTAACTGCTGCCTAGGTCTAATTTTTATTTTTTGTATTTTTTTTTTAAATCAGGATTCACACAGAACTGTAGGACTTTGGATCTGAGACATGGAATGGACTTTTTATTGTCTTCCTTTGGGGAGTGGCAGATTCTTTTTGTTATTTTCGACAGAGGTTACACCAAAGTAGTAGCCATCCATATCAGCTGCGACAGCAAACCAAGATGACCGTTTAAAATAGTCTGCATCTTTTTTTTAATTTAAAATCCCCTTTTTATTGTTTCTTTGAGAATTTCATCAATCTATTCTTGATCTTATTCACTTCTCTTGCCCAACTTCTCCAAGATCCACCACCGTTTCCTACTCCACCTAATTTCATATCATCTTTTGTTCCTGTTTAAACCCATCAAGTCAGATTTGTGCCACACATATATTCTTGGATACGTGGCCACTGGTGAATGGCTAACCTACCAGAGGCTACGCCTTTAAAGAAAATGGACTCTCTCTCTGTGTCTCTCTCTCTCCCTCTCTGTCCCAGCAGCTATCAATTGCCAATAGCTCCTCTGCTGGGAATAGGACTTTAAGCCTGTCTCCCCACTCCATGCTAGGATTTGGTCTGGTTTGAGCTCACGCAGAACCAGAACATTTGGAAACTCTTGTTTTTGTTTCTGTTGTTTTTTTTTTTTTTTGTAGTCATCCACCACCTCTGGCTCTTACAGTCTTTCTGCCTCTCTTCCACAATGGTCTCTGATCCTTGGGAGGAGGCCTGGTGATATAAATGTGTCATTTATGGCTGAATATTCTGCAGTCTCTTATTTTCTGCACCTTGACCAGTTGTGGGTCTCTGTGTTAATCAATATCTCCTGCAAAAAGAAGCATCTCTGATGAGGCTTGAGAGATGCACTGATCTATGGTATAACAACAAGCCATGAGGAGCCAGTGTAATACTATGTCCATTTAGCAGACTAATAATGACAGATTCTCTTCCATAGCCCATAATCTGTCTGGTCATAGGTTCTTGGTCCTGATAATGGTGCCGGCTGTGGGTTTTGTCTTGTGGTGTATGCCTTAAATCAAACCAGAAAGTGGTTGATTACTCCTGTGACATCTGTGCCACTATTGTTCCCATGGGCATGTCTTGCTAGACTGGTTGTGATCGCAGCTTGTAGCGTTCACAGCTGAGTGAGACTGATAATTAGTTTTCTCCACCAGTAATGTGCACAGCGTCTCCCAGCATTAAGAAAGCTGGTCAGTAGGGGTGAGCCCCCCATGTGAGTACGAGCATGATTTCTCCAGGTTCTGTGACTCAAGCTGTCTGGTGTCATCAGCGATTGCCTTACCGCCAAGCTCTGGAAGATTAACGAAGTATTGGTAGTAGCCTGTAATATTTGGGGACCTCACTGATTAACAATTTCATAAGAGATAACTGAGTAATACATTCTTGGAACTGGGCTTTGGCTTGTTTGTTTTTGAGAAAGGGTTTCTCGGTGTACATCTGGTCATCTTGGCACTCTCTGCAGACCAGGCTGGCCTTGAACTCACAGAAATCTGCCTGCTTCTGTCTTCAGAGTGCTGGGGTTAAAGGTATGTGCCATCACCGGCCAGGAGAACTGTAATTTTTATTTCTTAGTTCGTGGTGTCTAGCAGGGCAGTGTCACCGTGTTCTAGTGTAATGAATTCCACTAACATGGGTAATGTTTATGTTTAAGGAGGTTTCTACAATAGCAAGTTTTCCATATGACTTTTTATTTTTTATGTATTTATTTATTTTTGGGACAGGGTTTCTTTGTGTAACAGCCCTGGCTGTCTTGGAGTTTGCTTTGTAGACCAGGCTGGCCTTGAACTCAGAGAGATCCACCTACCTCTGCCTCCTGAGTGCTGGGACCATATGACTTTTTAAAAAAGTCTTTAGTGTTAGTTATCTCTTTCTGTTTCCTATCCTTTATGTTGACTCTCATCCTCTACTCGATTTTCCTTCCTGTTCCGTTATCTTCCTTTAACCCATTAACCCCCTGCATCTCCCCTCTCTTGAAAGCTCCCCTCACCATGGCCCCTTATTATCTCCTAACCTCAATGGGTATTCCAAAGGAGACATACATGTCTGAAAATTCAACGCTAACATCCACAAATGAGAGAAAACAAGCCACTTTCTGAACCTGGGTTACATCACCCAGAACGGTTGTTTCCAGCTCATTTACTACTCCCACAGTTTTGTTTTTCTGAACAGCTGACGGATGTGCCATTGTGTAGCTGTGCTATATTTTCTTCCATTCAGTCAATGGGCATTTAAGTTGCTTCTAGTTCTGGTTAATTGTGAATAGAGCAGCAATGAACATGGATGAGCAGGTATATCTGTAGTAGGATATAGAATCTTTTCATGTGTTAGTGTAAAGGAATTGTGAGCACCTGTGTAGAGAGCTAAGCTTCTCTGGGGAGAAGTCAGCGAGGAAAAGAATGACAGACACTAAAAAGGGTACCCTATCCCGTTTCCTATGCCCAGAACGCAGTGCAAAGTGTGACATGAAAGTATGCTTGGCTGTCACATGTCAACCATGTTAAAAACTGGAACAGGGAGCTGGAGAAATGGCTCAGGGGATCCTTTCTGACCTCAATGGGCGCTGCACACACATTGCACACATACATATATACATGCAAACAAAACACCTACACACATATGTAGCCCAGACACTAATGTGGAGGCCATTGATGGCTGGCTAGACAAGTGTGTGTTTGTGTGTGTTCCCGCATATGCTGCGTATGTACATGTGTTTGAGTGTGCACAGACCAGAGGAGGATGTAGGGCATGCGGGGCCTCCTGTTCTGTTAATTTCTACCTTCTCTTGAGATGGGGGTCTCTGAATTCAAAGAGTAATGTTTCCACTAGGCTGGCTGGCCACTGAGCTCCCAGAATCTGCCTGTCTTTGCTCCCCAAAACTGGGTTACAGGCCCAAGTATGCTGCCATGCCTGACTTTCTTCACATGGGTGCTGGATATTTGAGCTCAGGTCTTCATGACTGCTCAATCTTCAGCACTGAGCCGCTACCTAGTCCCTAATCACCTCTTCTGATGCCCAACTTCTAGATCACACTTAGAGCCAGTGGATAGAATCGAAACAGAAGGAACAGTACAGTAGGGAGAGGGAAGGGATCAAAAGTCTGAGAATTCTAGAGTGAGACACTTTAACCTGGGAAAATAGCACTTAAATTTTTCTGCAAAATTTATATATCTTGGAAGACTAAGGGTTTAATGACTTTTATAGAAAGGGTTATATTTAAAGGTCTCTGTGTTTTACCACCTTAGTTCTGTTTGTTTGGTTTTGGTTTTTATTTAATTTTTTTTTTTTTTGAGACAGAGTTTCACTGTGTAGCCCTGACTGTTCTGGAACTCATTCTGTAGATCAGGTTGGTCTTGAACTCATGGAGATCTGCCTGCCTTTGCCTCCTGAGTGCTGAGATTAAAGGTGTGTACCACAACCGCCTGGGTTTACTTTTATTTTTAAGTTTACTTATTTTATTTCATGCATTGGTGTGTTGCCTACATGTATGTCTGTATCCCCTGGAACTGGAGTTTCAGATAGTTATTAGCTGCCATGTTGGTCTGGGAATTGAACCTGGGTCCCCTGGAAGAGCAGCCAGTGTTGTAAACTCCTGAGTCATTTCTCCAACACCTGGTTTTTACTTTTTTGAGACAGAAACTCAAGTAGCCCTACATTGTTCTCAAATCTGCTACAGAGCCGAGGATGGGCCAAGTTTCCACCTGCCAGGCACTGGGGAGACAGGTATAGCACCTTAGCTTCGTGTGTAGGTGCTTTGTTTGCATGTATATATGTATGTGTGCAATGTGTGTGCAGCGCCCATTGAGGTCAGAAAGGGGCATAGGATCCCCTGAGCCATTTCTCCAGCTCCCTGTTCCAGTTTTTAACATGGTTGACATGTGACAGCCAAGCATATTTTCGTGTCACACTTTGAACTGCGTTCTGGGCATAGGGAACGGGCTAGGGTACAGTTTGTAGTTTTAAGGTTGTGTGTGTGTGTGTGTTTTGGGGGGGCTGTGTCGGAGTGCAGGAGACCAGAGACAGGCTCTCCCTGGGTGCTGGGAATGGAACAAGAGCCACCCAGTCTTCTCTCCAGTAGCCTATTTTAAATTTGAGACAAGTTGTTACCAAGTTTTTCAGACTCATTCTGTAGCCCAGGCTGGCCTTGACCTCATTCTGTAACCCAGGCTGGCCTTGACCTCATTCTGTAGCCCAGGCTGGCCTTGGCCTCACTCTGGAGCTTAGGCTGGCCTTGACCTCACTCTAGCCCAGGCTGATCTTGACCTCATTTTGTAGCTCAGGTTAGTATTGGGTTTAAGAGCCTCCTGCCTCAGTTTCCCAGGTAGTTGTGATTACAGGCCTATGTCTTCCAGTTTGTTTTTCTGGGTTCGGAAAATTATTTCCCAGAATTTAGGACACCTGGATATTTTTCATTAAGGTCCTCTTTGTGGTTACATGCAAACACGGGAAAGGAATGCTGGAGATGTGTGTCTCAGGGAGAGAAAGTGGGGCAGGTGTTCCATCTCAGAACCCAGTGCTTCAGATGAAAGAGACACGGGACAGAAAACAAGGAGGGTCATTAACTGTACCATTGCGTTTTCCGCTCGGCCTACTGGAAAACCACCAGTTCATGAGTAACGCTTGGAGCACAGCAGTGACCATTAGCACTCCCGAGGGAGAGGAGGGGTCAGTTTCAGACTAAGCAATTTCACAGCCGCGCTTCCCTCTGGGTGGTGTGTTTCTCTCTGTGGCAGTGGCTTCCTTACCCTTACTTCTAGCCCCAAGGCTAATTTCATGCCCTTGATGAGGATGGAAAAGAAAGGCTGTATTTTTATCCAGAGAGAGTGAGCCTCGGTGCTGGAAAGAGGGCTGGGCAGAGGACTAGGGCTTTGTTCCCAGTGTCTACAAGGTGGCTCACAGCTGTCTCTAACCTCCAGTTCCACGGCCGTCTTCTGGCTTTTGTGGGTGCTGCATGCACAAAACACACATAGACACATGCAAGCCAAACACCCATGCGCTGCTGCTACTGTGATGAAACACCAGGACCAAAAAAAAAAAAAAAAAAAAAAAGAGTTGGGGAGGAAAAGTGCTTGTTTGACTTACACTTCCTCATCACAGGAAGTCAGGACAGGAACTCAAACAGAGCAGGAATCTGGAGGCAGAAGCTGATGCAAAGGCCATGGAACGGTGCTGCTTATCATGGCTCACTCAGTCAGTTTCCTTAAAGAACTCAGGACTAACAGTCCAGGGGTGGCACCACCCATAACAGCATGGGCCTCCCCCACCAATCACTTATTAAGAAAATGCTCTACTGCTGGATCTTATGGAAGCATTTTTTTTTTGATTGATGTTCCCTTCTAGCTTGTGTCAAGTTGATATAAAAATTAGATATACATGCGTGTGTGTGTGTGCATGACTCACACACACACACACACACACACACACACACACACACACGATACGGAGACTCCAATTCAAACCACAATGTGAGGTTTGAAAATGCACCCCACCTTCAGAAGCCAAGAGGCCAAGTAGATGAAAACTTAACACCATGGAGAAGATGGATCTCACAGGTCTTTGAAGAACATGCACAAAAACAAATACCAGCTGACATGTGGGCATGGCGATATATGTCTGTAATTTTAGCCTTTGAGGAGGTGGAGGCAGGAGGATCAGGATTCCCAGATCAGCTTGTGTCTACTGGCTAGTTTTTTTTTTTTTAAGAGTTATTTATTATGTATACAACATTCCTTCCATGTATGCTTGCATGCCAGAAGAGGGCTGTGAGCCACCATGTGGTTGCTGGGAATTGAACTCAGGACCTCTGGAAGAGCAGTCAGTACTCTTTACCTCTGAGCCATCTCTCCAGGCCCTACTGGCTAGTTTTCACACCGACGTGACACAAGCTACAGCCATTTGAAAGGAGGGAAGCTCAGCTGATAAAGCGCCTCCACCAGATTGACTTGAGGGGAATCCTGCGAGGCGTTTTCTTGATTTCTGTAGGACGGCCCAGCCCATTGTGGGTAATGCCACCTCTGGGCTGGCGGTCTTGGGTAATATAAGAAAGCATGCTGACTTTAATCCATAGTGATCCGATAAGACACAGGGGGTTACTCCAATTTTTTCGTATCTATGGAAGTTTGCTTTGTTACTGAGTATGTGATCAGTTTTAGAGAAGGTTCCATGAGGTACTGAGAAGAAGGTATATTCTTTTGTGTTTGGGTGGAGTGTTCTGTAGATGTTTGTTAAGTCCATTTTATGCTAGTTCTCTTATTTCTCTGTTAAGTTTCTGTCTAGTTGACCTGTCCGTTGGGGAGAGTGAAGTGTTGAAGTCTCCTATTATTAGTGTGTGGGGTTTGATGCGCGATTTAAGTTTTAGTAACGTTTCTTTTACATATGTGGGTGCTCTTGTATTAGGGGCATAAATGGCCGGGATTGAGACTATATCTTGGTGGATTGTTCCTGTGATGAGTATAAAATGTCCTTCTCCATCTCTTCTAATTGATTTTAGTTCAAAATCTGTTTTGTTAGATATTAGTTCAGCTACATCCACTTGTTTTTTAGGTCCATTTGATTGGCAAACCTTTTCCTAACCCTTTACTCTGAGGTAGTGTCTGTCTTTGAGGCTGAGGTGTGTTTCTTGTATACAACAGAAGGCTGGATCCTGTTTTTATATCCATTCTCTTAGCCTGTGTCTTTTTTTTTTATTTAAAGATTTATTTATTTATTATGTATACAGTATTCTGCCTACATATGTCCTATAGACCAGTAGAGGGCACCAGATCTCATTACAGATGGTTGTGAGCCACCATGTGGTTGCTGGGAATTGAACTCAGGACCTCTGGAAGAGTAGTCAGTGCTCTTAACCTCTGAGCCATCTCTCCAGCCCAGCCTGTGTCTTTTTTATAGGTGAATGGAGTCCATTGATATTAAGAGATATAAATGACCAGTGGTTGTAAATTTCAGTTATTTTTTGGTAGTAGTGTTTGTGTGTTTCCCTTCTTTGGGTTATGCTGGTGGGGGGGTTATCAGATGCCTGTGTTTTTGTGGGTGCAGTTAGCTTCCTTGGGTTGGAGTTTTCCTTCTAGTACTTTCCGTAGGGCTGGGTTTGTTGATATGTATTGTTTAAATCTGGTTTTGTCATGGAGTATCTTGTTTTCTCCATTGATGGTGATTGAAAGCTTTGCTGGATAGAGTAGTCTGGGCTTGCATCTGTGGTCTCTTAGTGACTGCAGCACATCTGTCCAGGACCTTCTGGCTTTCATGGTTTCCACTGAGAAGTTGGGTGTAATTCTGATAGGTTTACCTTTATATGTTACTTGACCTTTTTCCTTCGAAGCTGTTAATATTCTTTCTTTATTCTGTATGTGTTACATTTTGATTTTTATATGGCAAGGGGACTTTTCTTTTTGATCCAGTCTATTTGGTGTTCTGTAAGCTTCTTGTACCTTCATAGGAATATTCTTCTTTAGGTTGGGAAAGTTTTCTTCTATATTTTTGTTGAATATATTTTCTGTACCTTTGAGCTGGAGTTCTTCTCCTTCTTCCAATGAGTCTATTTCCTCTATAGTATATTCAGCACCTGAGATTCTTTCTTCTATCTCTTGTATTCTGTTGGTTATACTTGTCTCTGTAGTTCCTGTTCATTTACCCAGATTTTCCATAACCAGAATTCCCTCAGTTTGTATTTTCCTTATTACCTCTATGTCTTCAATATATCTTCAAGTCTTGAGCTGTTTGCTTTACAGTTTGATTGTTTTTTTCTTGGTTTTCTTGGGCTTCTTTGAGGGATTTATTAATTTCTTCCAATTTTTTTCCTCCATTTCTTTAGGGAGTTTTCATTTCCTCTTTAAAGGTCTCTGTCATTTTCATAAAGTTATGTTTAAAGTATTTTTCTTCTGTTTCTTCTGGGTTAGGATGATCAAGTCTTCCTGTTGTGTGACCACTGGGTTCTGGTGTTACCATGTTGCTTTTTAGGTTGTTGGATGAATTCTTGCATTGGTGCCTACTCATTTCTTCCTTCAAATAAGGCTGGCAGTGTCTTTCCATCTTGGTTCTATCCTTGCAGTGGCTGTCTAAGTGTTTGGGAATTTTTCTTTTCTTTTTTTTTGTTTTTTGTTTTTTGAGACAGGGTTTCTCTGTGCCTTTGGAGCCTGTCCTGGAACTAGCTCTGTAGACCAGGCTGGTCTCGAACTCACAGAGATCTGCCTGCCTCTGCCTCCCGAGTGCTGGGATTAAAGGTGTGCGCCACTTTTTCTTGATCTGCACTGTACTGCTAATGTCTGTGTCTCAGGGAGCCTCTGAGGTCTCTATAAGCCTGCTCTGTTGGTCTTCTCTCCTGGTTTGCTCTCTTGTTCCCCTCTCTTGGTCCCCTCAGTATTGTAGCAAGCTCTCAGCTCTTAGGTGGGGTGGGGCTAGTAGCTTGGAGGATCCAGTGGATGGGGTTGGGTTTTGGGGGAGCCTACCCACAGGAAACTCCCTACTGGCTGGCTAGAAAAACCAAGGGAATTGGGGGAGGGGTCCAGGGTTTTGTCTCACCATGGAGGCCCTAGAGAGTGGGTGTCCCGCAGCGTGACTGTTCACTCATCTCCTAGTCCCCTCAGTATTGGAGCAAGCTGTGTTTCAGAGTTCCACCAAGATTGCAGGAGGATAGGTGGGTTTAGGGGAAGGGTGGGGCTAGTAACTTGGATTGGCCAGTGAATGGGTTTGCATTTTGGGGGAGCAATACTACTGTCAGAAAGCCTACAAACTCATGGAAATTGAACAGTGAACTACTGAACCACCCATGGGTCAAGGAAGAAATAAAGAAAGAAAATAAAGACTTCCTTGAATTCAACGAAAATGAAGGCACAACATATCCAAATCTATGGGACACTATGAAAGCAGTGCAAAGAGGAAAGTTCATAGCACTAAG